>CAAKHG010004179.1:17574-30337 GCA_901007715.1 Dactylopterus volitans
AATTTAGTGAATGATTTGGAAAATGACCTACAGTGTGTGACTGCAGGCAACTTAGGTGACTGGACTGTGGCAGAATTATACTAACTATAGTTCGGTGTGTATGTATATTATATTGTACTGCGAACCTTCAAAACAAGATTAGGATGAAATGTATTCACCCCTGTTGTGCGTGTGTGCGTGTGTGTGTGTGTGTGTGTGTGTGTGTGTGTGTGTGTGTGTGTGTGTGTGTGTGTGTGTGTGTGTGTGTGTGTTCGTGTGTGTGTGTGTGTGTGTGTGTGTGTGTGTGTGTGTGTGTGTGTGTGTGTGTGTGTGTGTGTGTGTGTGTGTGCGCGTGTGTGTGTGTGAGCGCGCTCTGCCGTTTTTATTTCCTTCATCCCTCAGCTTTAAATTATTCATCACCTCAAGGCCTGGGTATGCTTGTATCATTTACTTAGCTACAGGTGTGTTCGTGCGTGTGTCCGTGCGTGCGTTTGTGTGTGCGTGAGCTAACACACTCTATGGTCTCTCTGGTTGTCAGTCAGGGGTGCTCACCTCCAACTGCGTCCCTTTCCTTTATTTCCTCCCCATTTTTTGTCCCTCTCTCTGTCTCTTTGCTTCCTGTGATGCTGTCAGCTTTGTGTGTTCGTGTGTGTTTTCAACCTTGTGTTGCTTGACAAAGGGCCCTGGTAGGGTGAGTATGGATGGAGGGTCTTGGTTACCTCTTAGGATTCGCTACCTGCCTCGTTGGCACCACTCAGGCTCCTACCAGCTCTACTCAGGTGAGGAGTCAGTTGTTACTTGAAATGCTTCTTAGCCAATGAAAGGAATTATAGAATTGAAGCAAGTTGAAGCTGTAAAGCAAACATATTCACAGCAGAGGATTATGTTGCTGAGCATACTGCTGAATTGGGATCAAATGAGCTTAAACCTCTGTGCTGTTGCTTTTAAGTGTTGGAGCTAGTCTCAATGGTGCAATGATTATGTTTTACTGTATGTTTGAGTCAAGTTTGTGTCTAATATATTACTGAGGTGAATTTTTCCTCTGAACAAAGTTAGTAGTGACCTCTGTTGACATAATGTTGAGCAAGAGGATGAACATAATTTAATTGTGTGTGCAAGTGTGAGTGGTTGTGTGTCCTTCATGTGGCCCTTGCGATGAGCTGGCGACCCGTCCAGGGTTTACCCCGCCGTTCGCCCGTTGTCAGCTGGGATCGGCTCCAGCACGACTGCAACCCGTAAACGGAATAAGCGGAAGACAATGAGATGAGATGAGATATTTTACTGTTCTGTTGCTATGGCAATCATAGGAAAAACATGATTTTTATTTGTGTTCATATTTTATTATTCTATCATTATGGAGGTATAACTTTGTTCACTGTGACTGAGCTCCTGTAATGTAACATAGTGAAATAATAGTTTAGACTAATGTGAGTAACTTTGACAGCTGACAGCAGCTTTCAGTCTGTTTAAATAGATGAGATTTTCGATTTTGCCACTTCCAGTAGCGTTACAACCATTACTGTGTGGACAGTGTGGAAAAGGCTTTTGGTTTCCCGAATACCTTAAAAGCTGCAATCAACTTAAGACAACTTCCAAGGGTTAGTCTGGTCAGTGTGCAGAATTTAAGCAATCAAAAACAATAGATACTTGTGACAGACTAGAATCATCAGTAAGTATTGTTTCATTAGCAATTGTTTCCTCAATTAAATGTTTAGTTGATGATGTGGATAAATCAGTTATCAAAATATTTACCAACTCCTTTTCTGTTAAATCTGGCCTTAGCTCTCGTTGATATCTCACAAATCTCTCTTGTTTATTGCCTATTAAAAGTTGTGGTGAATTAACTGTTGCGGTGAATGTTTGTATTGCTGGCATGTGTCAGTCGACTTGTTCAGGATGTGTGCTGTGAGACTGAATGGAAAAGGTAGTTTTGGAGCTAAGTGGATGGATTCTCTGCAATACATTGCAATTAATGATTGAGGTGAAAGTCTCAAGCGTTGCTTACTATGCTCTGTAGAACTAAATGGGAGTGAGTGACTTGAGTGGTATGTGATTAAAATACCATCAGTGTGAAAACTGTCATTCATAAAAATGGCTGTAAAATGTGCAAAAGAGGAAGTCACACTGAATTTTTCCATTAATAGCAAAGTTTTAAATCATGGGATTAACTTTGGGCAGGATATCGGTGTTCTAGTTTATTTAAAGGATTTGCGTAGTTTTGAACACCTGATCAGTGATGACTTCCCTGTGGCTGTCCTTTTATTCTGTTTTACTGAGCAACCCACTTTCAGTTTGTCTCACTTAAGGGATTTATTCTGGTTTATTCTCGGCTTCTCTCTGTGGTTTTTTCTTTCTGTCTCCTGATCTCGTTTTGTAAGTCAGTTCAAACGTTAGGATCACACATAGACACACTGAGGTCTGGTGGTGAGGAAAAGTTCAGTTTTGTAGAACAAGTAAGCATTTTTGCACATAACTCCTTAATTGGAATGTTAAAATAGTACATAATGAGTAAAACGTTTTATTTTTAATACTGGATTTTTAATTATTGTTTTATTTAACCTTTATTTATCCAGGTGAGTCAATTGAGAACCAATTCTCATTTCCAATGATAATCAGGCCAAGAGGCAGCATAAGAGGCAGATACAAAAAAGTAACAACATAAGAAATGAACAATAACTAGTGCAACATGTTTAATTGGGAAGCTGGAGCATGTTATTAAAGGTACAATTACATTAGAATCTGTAAACAAGTTAGCACCTCATACTTTACATTCCGAACCAATAGCAGGATGCATGTTACCAGAGAATTTGAATACCGCTGTTGCAAAAAAAAACATTAGATGGCTAACTTCCTTTACATGGCTCAGATGGCAAATATCTCAATTCCCTGTCAGTTTTTGTTTCAACACTCAACATGGCCACATGTTTTTATAGTGACCAAAACAATTACTTAACAAGTTCAAATGGCCAAAATTAATTTCTTTCATATGGTGGCTGCTGCTGCTGCCTCATGTTACAGTAGCTAATTTTCACCAAGTGAAGAGCTTGGACCTCCAGGAATCTCTGAGTAGAGCTGTGGTTCCCCTGTGTTACAATGACCTACTCACTTTATGTACAGTTGGTATTATAAGACAGGATGGAGTGGTGCTTGATGTTACAAATCTAGAAACGTAATAAATTATACAAGCGCAAGCACAAATTGTAATTGTGCACTGTTTGGAATTGTTCAGTGAACCTGCAGAAACGTTGTAGCTGCTTGAAATACTTCTTTCATTCCACTTATGATGGAAAGATGGAAGTATATCTGTTGTTTTAATGGAAAATCATTCATTTACTTTATGTGTATCATAATGACATGATCATATTCAATACTGCCAAATTAACTTTTGTTTTATACTTGTTTGATTGTGTCTGATGTGATGCAAACAGTGGAACACAATTACTTCTACTGAACATGAACTTGTTATGTAACTTGCATGTATGCATGTATTTGCTGACACAGATTGTGGCAATAATAGATGACCCTCACGTGTAAAGAGTCATAAAGCAAATTTATTCCTTCGCAAATGAGTGAAAAAGAGAAATGGGTATGTGAGATCTGTTAATCATTAAAGAGAGTGCATTAGTGAAGGTGTGCTGCTTGTGTTGTGGGTGTTTTGTTGCAAACTGTAAGAGAAGTCAACAGAAAAACATGCTGCATTCATGTGTGAGAGAGGTCTCACTAGACTGGCTGTCATTCTGCCATTATCAGCTGATAGTGGTGCCTTCACGTACAGCCCTTTCATGCATTGAAAACTGCAGCAAACAGAGCAAAAAAGCGGATGGGCAGGTTTTATTTTTGTTTGTTTTGTTTTTTTTAGAATATTCTGTGCAGACATTTCACAAACGTACACTGCATTGCCCAGTGGGCATAAAATTGTGAATGCCCACATACAGAAATAATGTATGGAAATTAAATTAGCCCACCTGATAAAATTGAATTGGAAGGTAACTTTGTTGTATTCTAATTTTGCATGTGTGTGCATGTGCGGGAGCAGAGCTGAACAGCGTGGAGCTGCAAGGCTGCAGCAGTGACAACAGTCTTAACAGTAATGCCAGCCTCCCGAGCGTTCAGAGTCACCGGCGTCACACTGAGCGGAGAGTGGCCAGCTGGGCGGTTTGCTTCGAGAGACTGCTTCAGGACCCTGTGGGAGTTCGCTACTTCTCGGTAACATAACAACACATGACAGGTGTTAGCAAAAGCCTGTTTGCAAGGACGTACACCAGTCAAGCATAACATTAGGACCACTGCATGTTTACCGAAGGATATAATGCAACAGCCCTGCAATAAATTTTTGCTTCAGGAGTTTGATGTTGAATTTTCATTGAATCTATTTGAGAGAGATGTCGACACATTTTAACGATTGTTATTGGGGCTATAATTTGTGATGCTATTTCACTGCACTGGATTATACTAAGGTGTCACTAATATTTTGGTTATCCCACTCATATGAATAAGGGTGACAAAAGTTTAGTGTCCCTAATATTTTGGTTATCCCACTCATATGAATTAGGGTGACAAAAGTTTAGGGACACCTTAGTATAATTTTCAATCCATATAAACTGCACATCTTTGTGTTGCAGGAATTCCTTAAGAAAGAATTTAGTGAGGAGAACATCCTGTTCTGGCAGGCATGTGAGTTCTTCAGCCATGTTCCAGAGAACGACAAGAAGCAGGTACATACAAGCACACGGTCTGTTCACTTTCACATTTACATCTGTCTGGCAAAGTTGAAGTTAATTCTTACTTGATATTTAGCTCTCTTCCTTTTTCATCGTCTGTCTGTAAAAAAAAATTCTTTCTGCCTCATCCTTTCATTCTGTTCTTCATGTGATCTACGGCAGTACACTTTGCTTGACCTTTTCACCTTCTCCAGTTATGTCAGCGGGCGAGGGAGATCTACAACAGCTTTTTGTCCAGTAAAGCCACCACACCGGTCAACATAGACAGTCAAGCTCAGCTCGCGGACGACATCCTTAACGCCCCTCAACCTGACATGTTCAAGGAGCAGCAACTGCAGGTAGTGTATACACCAAACACACACACCATATGAGCGAGAGAGAGACAGAGAGGAAAAGAGAATTTAAAATGATTATCAATTACTTCTGTTAAGCAGGAAGAATCTGTTCCAGACTCTGCACTTCTCCTATCTTCTTCATGAGGGGAAAGTAAGAGGGCTTTTTCCTGACTGACAAATTATCACTATTAAAAGACGTGAATTGAATGAATAAAAAACTGCTGTTGCAGCACTGGCTGCTGATGAAGCTTAAGGACAACTTTTCATGTCTGAGGCACATTGTCTCAGATACACAAACATCAAAACCTGACATGAGCTTTTTCAAAATACGTGTGGAGACGTTAAAATCTTGTGGTTTTATCCGTGAACACACAAATCACACCAAGTAGAGAAGAATCAGAAAAAACAAAATTCTGGTTTTCACTAGGTCAGAGTCATAAAACAGGTTCAGTTTCAGGTTCAGGAAATCATTCAAACGCTGTGAATGCATAAGTTTTTAAATACCCATTCCTCTTCATTTCCTCTCTTTACTTCCTCTTTACCCTTCAATGCTATATTTATTGTCTGTCATACATTGACACTTAGTGGCCTAAGCTTTATAATCTCCAACACTTACATCATGATACTTTGTCTGTGCCGGTGTTCTAAAGTACCTTATGATGTTCTTCCACCCGTGTTCTCTCCAAGATAGGGACCAAGTTGTTCTCCACTGTTCTTCATTAATCTCTTCCCATTGATCCACAGCCATGGCAACATTTGCCTTTCTCTCCCACCTCTCTTTTAGCTTTTGACCTTTCTTTCTGATCATCCAATGTACCAAAGTCGTTATGTATCAAAATATACCTGCCATTATGCCAAGCAAGATACATCACACATTCATGTTCCCCATAAGAAAGACGCTTTTGAAGTAAATAAAATTATCTGTGTTTTGATAGATATCTAATATTTCTAAAGGCTTTCTATCATGTGCTCTCAGCACCTGTCCATATCATCAGTTTTTTAATTTTGGCCATGTCTTCGTTTATCCTCTTCTAGTCCTCATATGTTCTTCTGTCTTCTTTTCATCCTCTCTTTGTTATTACTTAACCTGCCTTTCTGCACTCCCTCCACTGTTACTTATTTTTCCGTTTTCTCTACCAGCTTTCCAGCCATGCTCATTTCTTGTTTTGCCCCTCTGTTCTCTCCTTTTGTAATTCCTTCCTGCATTGCCCGGTGTTTACTTCTTTCCCTCCTTTTCATCCCTTCAGATCTTTAACTTAATGAAGTTTGACAGCTATACACGGTTCCTCAAATCTCTGCTGTACCAAGAGTGTATGTTAGCGGAGGTAGAGGGCAGGCCCCTGCCTGACCCATACCACATCCCCAGCAGCCCCACCTCCAAACACAGCACCACTGGCTCTGACCGATCCAACCTCTCCACACCCAAAAAAGTAAGAAACACATCCACTCTTCTATGGCTAGTCAAGAATTTCACACATACTGTGTGTTTTGTGTGTGTGTGTGTGTGTGTGTGTGCGTGTGCGTGTGCGTGCAAGCGTGCGTGTTTGCGTGCGTGTTTTTGTGCGTGCGTGCGTGCATGTGCGCGTGCGTATGTGTTTTCATTCATTTTCATTCCAATGATAGTTCATGAATCATCTCATCTGTATTTCTATCTGAATATCTGGTGGGTCTGTCTATCCTCATCCTTTTTTTGGGGGTCTTACAGGAAGACAAAAAGAGCAAATCAGGTCGATCTTTGAATGATGACAGCCGGGATGATTCAGGAGACCGGAGGAAGGGGATGTTCTTCTCCTGGTCCCGTAACAGGAGCTTTGGCAAAGGCCCCAAAAAACGAGAGCTCGCCGACTTTAACTACAGTCAGTAGTTTTCTTCATTTTACTTTATTGTATTTATTCTTTTCATTTAAGAGGTTCATATTTAAACAAGAGCCTCCTCTAGAAAATGTAACTTGAAATTATTTGCTGTTTCTTGTAAAACACAGACCATTGATCAGTACTTTATATTGTGTTATCCTTAAAGGGAATCAGTTGTTGTGGAAGCAGCAAATGTGGATGCAGGGGCATTGCTCCCACTTTGAACATCTTAAGAAGATAGCTCATGATGGACATAAACTGATTAATGAAATAATTATGAAGTAGAATTGTTTACTCTTACAATGTTCCTAGTAGTCTGTCAGCTCCTGTCAGGCAAAAGTTGGCTTCAGAATTCTAGCTAGTTGGTTTTGTGTGAATAAATACTCACTTTCCGGCTGTGGTACATGAGCCAAATGAGTGTGTATGTAGGTCTTCAAACTTTTGGCCAGCGGTTGACAAGGCACTCCTCTCTAATTTGCTGCTTAAGATTTTTTGCAGGGACAAAGTTCTCTCTGCCGGCCACTCCCACTTATATTGTCAGCAAATTGGTATTTTTTTTCAAGTGTTTTTGATCTAATGTGATTGACAGTACTTAATTCTGTATTAGTATAACCAAGGATATGTGACTGTTTACAGACAGCCACTGATGGCAATTTCAAACATAGCTGCAACAATCAAAGAAAGTTTGGTAATTTGATTACAAAAACAGACAGGACGTGCGAACCAAATATACAAATTCTGCATCAGCAATAAAAAAGGCTGAGCTTTACCTGCTCCTGTAATGTAAAGTAGACTTGCTGGATGTGGTGTAAGTAATAGCTTTCATTGTTTTCCCTGTGTGCTATTTCAGTGGGTCGCCACTCGAGCGTTATGGACAATGATGCTGGTATGAGACGTCATCAGAATCCTTACTCCTATGTACTTCTTATACTTATACAAGTTTGCTTAAAGGACTGTGTTCCTGCAGAAGTGTTATACTTTTCAATACATTCTCTGACCAGTCACACATTACAGTCATGGGTTGGGACCGAAGATTGACAAATAAATGGTTTTGCTTCATCTCAACACTCTCAAAAAGATAATGGAATACATTGCTGCATGAAGGGGTGGACCCAATATTATAAGCATCTTAAACTTTTTTTTTTTAAATCAGAGAGGATTTAGTGTAACACAACCAGTTTTTAGGATTGTATTATTTTGATTATAGACGAGATTTTAAAACAAAATGTCTCGTATGCTTACAGGAAGTCTCTTACAAACACTGAAATTAATATCCAATGAGAGAGTTGTATTGGATTCTGTTTCACTTCACTGTTGATTTTTGTCCTGTTTGTCACTGTCACACAGTCACTGCTGTTGTTGGTTCGTATATGCATATACATTTTGGTTTGTTATTTTTCTTTTTCTTTCTGATAATTGTATTATTTTTTTTAAGACTTCTCTGCTAGCAACGGTCGGCGTGAATCCCAGGGTTCACTGTCATCAGGAGCCAGTCTGGAACTCGGCACATCAGGCTCAGGAAGGAATGAGGTCAGTTTGATAGGAGACATTACCAAATAATCAGTTTAGACATTATCATAAAGGGTACAGACGTTCATGTCAGAATGGAGAAGCTTTACTTTCACCCTATTCCTCTCGGTTGATTTTATTTGTCTACTCCTAAAGTCTTCTTGTCCCTCTCCAAATGTCTGCCTCTGTTGTTATGCATACTGTTTTGACCCTCCCCTGACTCTCTTTGTTTCTTCTGTTAGGGCGATGTTTCGCGCGGAGCAGTATCTGTGTCAGCAGAACGTGGAGTGGGCAGCACCCCCTTGAGGCAGTGCAACATAAGTTTGCCTGATGGCTCATGTTGCTCTGTGCCGCTGAGGGCCGGAGTGTCCATCAGGGACCTGTTGCTTGGCCTCTGCGAGAAGCTCTGCATCAACCTGGCAGCTGTAGATCTTTTCCTGGTCGGAGGCGAGAAGGTACAACAGAAGTGGATGGGGAGTTTTCCCTAAAATATTCAAATGACTTCAAAGATTCTGCGCAAAATAGTTTTATTTTGCTAAACACACACATATTTCAAGTTGAATTAATCAATATTTGAACAGTTGTTCAAATGCTAAGAGTGAGAGAACAAACTTCTTTGTGCTACTTTCAATTAAGTATGGGGTTTCAGTGTTTTGCAAATCATTACATTGTTTCTATTTAAATGTTACACAGTATCCCCACTTTTTTGGGAACAGCGTTGTATTATTCTTGCTGATAAAGCAGGAATAGTAAGCAAATATTTGCTTATAATGACCACAACAGGGAGACCTAAGAGATTAGCTATTTCAAGGAATGGGTCACACTGATGCTCCTAAATGAACTTAACAAAATAGTAGTCTTCATTCTGTCTCTTAATTGATCCCCAAAGGCCAGTCACAAGTCAGTTGCCTCAGCTAAATTTAGTAAAGAACAGAAAATGCCATTAATCCTGTGGGGCCAGAAAATGAAAACTAAGTTATTCTTGCAGAATAATCATTGGAGTACAGTTCATCTGTACATCAATAGACCTACAATAATATGGGCTAGTCTATCACTCCTCCATAATTATTTCACACAGCAGTACAAACCATCATCTGCACACAGCTGCACTTCAAGCAACACATTGTCAGCATTTGCCGCTGCAACTTTTTCAGGGAAGAAATCAATACTGCAAAGGTGGGTGGAATTCCGAGGTCTGATAATGCATAGTTATTCTTTAACATTAAGCAACTATACACTCCCAGCTAGCCAAATAGTAAAAATCCAGGGATGAGAGAGGACTTGGTCTAATGGTGTGAATAAATGTGCAGAATTTTCAAAATAAATGATATGAATTGAGAGAATTCAGAAATCAAATTAACTAAACCTTGGATGATAGTAAAACAATGAATACATTTTTTTTAAATTAAAACAACATAGGACAAAATATTACAGGTTAGTGACTGGTCCTCGAAAAAACTGTCAATGTCTGTCAGCTGTCGTGCAAACTGAACTTTTCTGCCTCTCTGAGGCTCAATGAAGAATAGACAGAGAGGTGAGCCTCTTGCCTCTTGCTGGCAGTACTGCAGGCGACTCTTAAATAAAAAGTGTAAAAAGTCACCAAAGTCACTAAGTTGGCATCATAGTCCATGGAGTCGTCTAAATTTAGATTGTAGTGGACCAGTAGTCTGAGCTTTATGATGGAAAGGAGCACTGGAGGCAAACCAGCTGCACCCAAATGTGGAGTGCACTCATATTTTGATCTTGACATGAAACTGGGTCAGAGAGGTGACGGCAGCTTGAAACATTTAACTTTAACCCAGAATATGAAGACTGCTCATGCAAACAACTTCATAGTCCACTGTGCACTTATTCAGGTCCCCATCAACACATCTGCCGAGTGTGAGGTATATTGGATGAGCGGTTGTCGAGAAAATTGCATACAACATCCACACACATATAGTAGCATTGTAGTGTGATTATTGATATAATTGTTATTAATATATATGATTATTACATCAATTATGAAGAAGCAGGGCAGGGATTACCTGTATTATTTCTCTTGAGCTAGACCTTTTAGCTGGACATGTTTAACTTTTCTAACTTTCTGACTCTTTCAGCCACTTGTTTTGGACCAAGACTGTATGACATTGTGCTCTCGAGATCTCAGACTCGAAAAGCGAACTCTCTTTAGGTCAGTAATTCTCAATTGTTTGTATGCTGGCTTTTATGCAGAAATTTTAAATAATTTGAAACCCTCCATCTTTCTTACATGGTACCCATCCTTCTCCAGACTTGACCTGGTCCCTATTAACCGTTCAGTGGGATTAAAAGCAAAGCCCACCAAGCCAGTGACGGAGGTCCTCAGGCCTGTGGTGGCCAAATATGGACTGCATCTCTCCGATCTGGTGGCTCGCATTGTAAGTCACCCTCATCCTGCCCGCTAGTAGATAGAAGGTCAAAAATAAACATTTTGTATAGCTGATGAAGTCATTCTCAGTTCGTGTGTGTGTGCGTGCGTGCGTGTGTTCGTGTGTGCGTGCGCGCGTGCGTGTGTGTGTGTGCGTGCGATGCTCGTGCATGCTTGTGCTTGCATGTGTGTGTGTGCGGGTGTGTGTGTTTGATACAGAGCGGGGAGTCGGAGCCCTTAGACTTAGGCCTTCCTATATCCAATCTGGATGGGCTGCGAGTGGTATTAGATATTGCAGAGCACACTCCAGGAAAAGGTAAGGAAGACACAGGCATACACATGCAGTTTCTCTCATTGACAACATACTTTAAAAATTTAGAATTTTATTGCTGTCTCGTTTCTTATCATTTTTCAACACTACATTTGTGTCTCTCTGTTTTATTCAGCAGCTCCCTCTAAGAGCCATGTCCAAGCTGGAAACAGAAACCAATCAACAACAGTAAGACCCCCTTCAGCATTTTATTTCTCATTTTCTTCTTGCTCTGGAATGTTGCGTAACCCACTGAATGTCTCCACTTCCTGTTTGATGATGTCACGCTACTAAGTGTCTCCCTTGCTGGCCTCAGTCACCCATGTCCATTTGCTTTTGTTGAAAATTTGTGCAGGTGTATGATGTTTGTCTCTGGCAGTGTTCGTGCCGTGTGTGACTGTACATATGCGCACTGTCATGCGGGGCCGAGAGCCTCATCACAATCTCAAGGATCCTAATATCCCATTATTTTTGGTCTGCCTGAATGCATCATCAACTTTTCTGTCTGGTTTGCTGGTTCTCTTCCTTCCATAACAAACTCACTAGACAGGTGGTAGAAAACCAGCCTTGCAGAGGCCTTCCTGGGTCTCTGGACCTTCAAAAACCACCTAAAGGGGAAATAGTTGACTGTGGTAGTGGGGCAATTTTTCTCTTAATAATGATCATTTGAGGTGGTTAGTAATTACTATCTTGGTTGACTCTACTAGAATAGGCTTTTTCTGACCTCATGGGCAGTAGTTTGGCTCTTCAGTAGCTGATAGCTGGTCTCTCTGGTGTTGTGGTGTATGTCACTGTTAACCTACATGTTGGTGATACTTAGTACATAGAGTACGTGTTGTGGTTGTCTGAATGGAGCATCCTGCCTATAATTCAACTTTATCAAAGTTGTGTTTTGTTAAAGTTAGTTTCAGATTTCTGATTATTAGTTACACCTAGCCAATAGTTTCATAATTTCTTAATTTTCATGATCAGCTTTAATTGTTCCCCTACTCAAAATCAGCCTTCCATCAAAAGGTTCTCAATCCACAATTTGTCACACTCCATCAGTAGCATTTGTGGCAGTGTGTCAGTGCTCCAGCCCATACTCTCACCATCACGGCTCATCAGGGCTTTAATGCCCCGCTCCGCTCTCCTTGTGGCCCCCAGGGGGAGGACAGGCCATCAGGGAAAGCCGGCTCCGCCCACCCCCGTGGGGAAAATGGCAGGGCTGCGCCCAGCCCTAATACAAGCAGCCAGCCTTTACCCAACCACTCTGTCTCTCTCCATAAGGCTCCGGAGAAAAGAACGCAGAAAAAGATTAATATAGACGAAGCTGAAGGTAAAGATTAAAAAAAAAGACTCCCTTGCTTTGTTCTGTGATCTCCTGTTCCTGTAACTGTTTTGCTGTGATCACACTAACTCTTTTTGCCTGTCTGCAGTTTTGCAGAAGCAGCACTAAATGTTTTCCAAGCTAGCTAGCTACATGTAGCACAGGCACCTCTGCTGTCTCTGAATGTAGCTTTGACTGATTAATACACTCCCTCTGCTGCATGCCTATTGAATTACAACAATTGTGTTTTCAAGTTTTTAAGATGTTATATGGTGCGATTATTCATTTGTGCCTCTGTGTGTGTGTGTGCAGGAAATCTCATGGATCCATCTCATTAAGGAAATTTTTTTTTTTACTG
>CAAKHG010004194.1:0-19135 GCA_901007715.1 Dactylopterus volitans
TGAGTTATTTGTGCAACGTGATTTAAATCTAAATGTTAGTCAAATGTGTGTGCATGTGTGCGTGTGTGTGTGTGTGTGTGTGTGTGTGTGTGTGTGTGTAGCTCCTTACTGCAACAGTATGGTGAAGAACATGGACTCCAACCCGATGTCCAGGATGATCTGGCAGGCGCTGAAGCCTCTGCTGATGGGGAAGATCCTCTACACGCCGCACACCCCCGCCACGCAGAGGGTCATCCACGAGGTGCCCACCCCACTTCCTGTCTGACTGCCCGCCGCGCCGCACCGCGCCGCCCCGTCTGTCTGACCGACCTGCGTCCGTCTGTGGTGCGTTTTTAGGTGAACCGGACGTTCCAGGAGCTGGGTGTGTTCAGGGAACTCGGAGGCATGTGGGAGGAGATGAGGCCCAAAGTGTGGAACTTCCTGGAGAACAGCGAGCAGATGGACCTGATCAGGGTGAGCCGCCCTCACCACTTACGTCTTTACCAATTCATTTACTCCTCTTCTGTATAGTCGTCTGGAACGCCGGTGTGTTTCTGCGTTTTTCTTCTTCTTTGGAGGCGTTCTCGGTTCTTCTGTCTGGACCTTCTCACCCTCAACTCACTAGTGAGGTTAAACAACATCAGTCACCTCCCTCGTGTGTGTGTGTGTGTGTCCTCAGACTCTCCTCAAGAACAACGTCACCGCCAGCTTCTTCCACGCCCAGCTCACCGGCACCGACTGGACCGTGGCCGACGTCTCCAGCTTCCTGTCCAAGCAGGCGGACGACCAGCGGCCGCCGGGCAGCGCCCTCACCTGGAGGGACGTGTTCAACGAGACGGACCAGGCCATCATGAGCATCTCCCGCTTCATGGAGGTCGGTGGTTCTACAAGTACCAGATCCAAGCGGAAGCCCGGCATTAAAGCCACGTTTAAATCATGAGCATCTTACAATAACCTTCTTATAATTATCTTGGCGGTATGTACCAATAGTGAAACGACATCAGGCAATCAGCCATAAGATTACGACCACCGCGTGTCCACCATAGAGTATAATACAACACATCAGCCATAAGATTACGACCACCGCGTGTCCACCATAGAGTATAATACAACACATCAGCCATAAGATTACGACCACCGCGTGTCCACCATAGAGTATAATACAACACATCAGCCATAAGATTACGACCACCGCGTGTCCACCATAGAGTATAATACAACACATCAGCCATAAGATTACGACCACCGCGTGTCCACCATAGAGTATAATACAACACATCAGCCATAAGATTACGACCACCGCGTGTCCACCATAGAGTATAATACAACACATCAGCCATAAGATTACGACCACCGCGTGTCCACCATAGAGTATAATACAACAGCCCTGCCATCAGTTCTCCCTTCAGGAGGAGTTTTATGTTGGATTGTGATTGAATGTGTGTGAGAGAGGTGTTGACATGTTTGAATGATTGTTACTGGGACTGTAGTTTGTGACGCTGTTGGACTCTACTGGGTTACACTGGGAGGGGTCCCTAATATTCTGGTCATCCATCTCAAATGCATTATATGAGAGGGAAAACTACAGTCCCACTAACAATCATCTAAACATGTCAACACCTCTCAGATTCAGTCAAAATTCAACATAAAACTCCTCCTGATTGGAGGCTTTATTGCAGAGGTGTTGCATTATACTCTATGGTGGACACGCGGTGGTCGTAATGTTATGGCTGAAGGGCGTATAATTCAGTAACACCGGATGAACTAGTCCCACATTTAAGTCATCTAAAATGACTGCTCAGTTGACCCCAAACATATATTGTTTTCATTAAAGACATTTCTAAAAATATGAATTTTATCTTGTATTTCACTGACAGGATGATTTACTTGCATGTGTTTTACTATAACTACAATATTGTTGCAATATAGTGGTTATAGTTACAATTCAAATATCAAGTCATTCATCCAATTCAAAGACCAGACTATTTAATCTAATATTTAATAGTTCTTCTTTTAACCACGTGACTACAAACTTGTTTTAGTGGTTCTAGGACTTTTTACTGTAAGATTAGTTTCATCACCTCCAGTGGTTAGACAGGTCTCGGTTTTGGCCGTGATTGGTCGATGAGGGCGGCAGCACACTGACGTCTCTGCGCCGGCGTTCCAGTGTGTGAACCTGGACAAGCTGGAGCCGGTCTCCAGCGAGGAGCGGCTGGTCAACCTGTCCATGGTGCTGCTGGAGGACCGCAAGTTCTGGGCCGGGATCGTGTTCCCGGACGTCGCCGCCAACGCCACCGAGCTGCCGGCCAAACTCAACTACAAGATCCGCATGGACATCGACAACGTGGAGCGGACCAACAAGATCAAAGACGCGTAGGGGCACACACACACACACACACACACACACGATTGACATGCATACAAATAGCTGCAATCAGAGCCCGACTGATGCTTGTTCTTTCTAGCCGATATTGGGGAGTAAATATTTTTCTGATACCAACATGTTGGCCAGTTTAGACAATCGTCCTTTTCCTGTAATAATGCCTCTGCACCACCTGCTCATCTGCCCTGGACGCTGTAGTATCTCCCATCATGCCCTGGAGTTTTCTATCCCAGAATGCAACTCTCGCCTGTTGTGTGTTTTTAAGCTGTAATTCCTTCTACCAGTCAACCAAAGGACGCTTGTCAGTCAAATGTACGAGGTGCCGACGTTTGAATGGGAGGCGCCCTCTGCTGGACATCACTTGGCAGCCCAGCTAATTCGGGGAATATAATTTGCTGTACCATTTTTAATGCAGCTGAGTAGCTGCACCAAAACTAATATGCCTGTGGCACACAAATATCGGCCAGCTGATAAATCGGTCAGGCTTTGCCACAGTACTTGATGCGGATGCACCTCAGCCATTTTTCCACCAATACATCATGTCCGTGACACGGAAATATTGACCAGTAAATTTTCCAGGCACTAATTGTGAGGAGCCTCACTGGTCTCCTCTCTTCAGGTACTGGGACCCGGGTCCTCGTGCCGACCCTTTCGAGGACATGCGGTACATCTGGGGCGGGTTCTCCTACCTGCAGGACGTCATCGAGCAAGCCATCGTCAGAGCCGTGACGGGCACCAAGGAGAAGACGGGCGTCTACATCCAGCAGATGCCGTACCCCTGCTACGTCGACGACATGTAGGACGACTCGCCGGCTCGGCGTTTTGTTTTTTGTGTGTGTGTGTGTTGGCGTCTTCCGGGGCTCGGGTGTCGCTGACGCTTCCTCGTGCCCGCCGCAGCTTCCTGCGTGTGATGAGCCGCTCCATGCCGCTCTTCATGACCCTGGCCTGGATGTACTCGGTGGCCATCATCCTGAAGAGCGTGGTGTACGAGAAGGAGGCCCGGCTGAAGGAGACCATGAGGATCATGGGACTGGACAACGGCATCCTGTGGTTCAGCTGGTTCATCAGCAGCCTGATTCCTCTGCTGATCAGCGCAGGGCTGCTGGTGCTGCTGCTCAAGGTACACAGGGGCATTCTGGGTACTGGTCTCAATAACAAACGAGGAGTCCTCCTGAGTACTAATATGCAGCTGGTTTTATATTATTTAACTCAAGTTAAATGCTTAAGTTGCCATCTTGTGCTGGCGATGTCATCGAATTTGAGCTGTAATCCAAAATGACGATATCATTATTATTATGATGATGATGATTCTTTTCTGTCTCCATTTCATTTGCCTCATGCCGCATCACTTAATTAATAAAAAAAGGAATCTACCAATCGTGTGACGCGCAGTGTGTTTGACAGTGAGCGTCGGTGTCGTGCTTTGTCCTCCCCAGACGGGGAACCTGCTGCCCTACAGCGACCCCGGCGTGGTCTTCCTCTTCCTGGGATCCTTCGCCGTGGTGACCATCATGCAGTGCTTCCTCATCAGCACGGCCTTCGCCCGGGCCAACCTGGCCGCAGCCTGCGGAGGAATCATCTACTTCACGCTCTACCTGCCCTACGTGCTCTGCGTGGCCTGGCAGGACTACATCGGCTTCGGCGCCAAAGTGTTCGCGGTAAGACCGCCCGGCTTTGACGAGTCGCTGTCGCGATGTGGTGTTGTCATTGGACGGAGCGACTGACGTGCCCCCCCGAACACCCCCGCAGAGCCTCCTGTCCCCCGTGGCGTTCGGGTTCGGCTGCGAGTACTTTGCTCTGTTTGAGGAGCAGGGCGTCGGCATCCAGTGGAAGAACCTGGTGTCGAGTCCGCTGGAGGCGGACGACTTCAGCCTCCGCACCGCCATCATCATCATGTACTTTGACTCCTTCCTGTACGGCGTCCTCACCTGGTACATCGAGGCAGTGTTTCCAGGTGAGTCCTCTCGGATGGAAAGTATTCCACCTGGTAACTTGGGGTTAGTGATGCGGACGGCGCCTCTGCCGGAATCCACTTTGTCCTCCTTGGAGGACACCGCGGGCCGGGTAGCGATGGCCCCCTGTGCCGGTCTGGGCCCTCGGGCCTTATTTTGCCCAGGCGTAATGGCCTCCTTGTGATTAACGTGTCACGAGCGCTGCCACCTGCCTCCACTGCGGTCGGCTGCATCCCGTCAGACAGGAAACGGCCAGTTACAAGCGGCGTAATCAGAGCTGGAACTGCTATTCCCGCGTTGTCCGGTTGATTTTGTGAAAAGGCTGTTTGAGGCCTGGGCGGCGTTTGCTAAGCGTGCTGTGCTGCGTGTCCCAGGCCAGTACGGGATCCCTCGGCCCTGGTACTTCCCCTTCACCAAGTCCTACTGGCTTGGAGACAAAGACGGAAAATCCAACAAAGTCCCACTGAGCCGGAAGGGAAACGCAGGAGGTACTTTTTTTTTTTTTTTTTAAATGTCTTTTGAGCTAAAAGACACTTTGTACGGATCTCTAAAACGTGTGTGTGTGTGTGTGTCCTCAGCGGTGTGTATAGAAGAGGAGCCGGCTCATCTGGAGCCCGGCGTCTACATCGAGAACCTGGTGAAGGTCTACCGTCACGGGAAGAAGCTGGCGGTGGACGGGCTGACGCTGGGCTTCTACGAGGGGCAGATCACGTCCTTCCTGGGACACAACGGAGCCGGAAAGACCACGACCATGTGAGTGACGGGCCTGGTCGGTGGCAGACCCGCTCGCAGAACCGGGAACGGGTCAGCAAAACCTTCTACGAGGCTGTGGTTTATTCCAAACGTCTTCCCTCCCCCGCAGGTCCATCCTGACCGGCCTGTTCCCGCCCACCTCTGGCACCGCCTACATCCTGGGCAGAGACATCCGGACCGACCTGAGCACCATCCGCCAGAGTCTGGGTGTCTGTCCTCAGCACAACGTCCTCTTCAGCATGTGAGGCCCCGGTCCACCGGCGCCCCCTTCTTACTTTTAAATGGTTTCCATAGCAAAAGTGCCCACGCGGCTCTGTTGCTGACCCCCTTGTGGTACTGTGGCGCCCCCCCGCAGGTTGACGGTGGAGGAGCACATCTGGTTCTACGCGCGACTCAAGGGCCTGTCGGAGGAGCAGGTGAAAGGCGAGATCGAGCAGATCCTGCAGGACACCGGCCTGCCGCACAAGCGGGCGTCCAGGACCAGCACGCTGTCCGGCGGCATGCAGAGGAAGCTGTCCGTGGCCCTGGCCTTCGTCGGGGGGTCGAAGGTGGTCATCCTGGACGAGCCCACCGCCGGGGTGGATCCGTACGCCCGCAGAGGAATCTGGGATCTGCTGCTGCAATACAGACAGGGTGAGTCTCCCTGCCCACGACGCCATTGCACTTTTCATGCGACCTACCCCTGTCCGGTGCATTATCCCCTCTGCCCCCTCCGTCCGCCTGCCAGGCCGCACCATCATCCTGTCCACGCACCACATGGACGAGGCCGACATCCTGGGCGACCGCATCGCCATCATCTCCCACGGGAAGCTGTGCTGCGTGGGCTCCTCGCTGTACCTGAAGAACCAGCTGGGGACGGGCTACTACCTGACGCTGGTGAAGAAGGACCCGGAGCCGTCGCTCAGCTCCTGCAGGAACTCCTCCAGCACCGTCTCCTTCACCAAGAAGGTCGCTCGCGGTGGCCGTCACCTCGCCGATACACGAGACACCGGTGTATTATTAGAAACGGACGCGAGAGAGTCGCGTAGCTTCGTTAATTAATTTTGAGTCGGTGTCCTGCATGAAATGAGCTGACGGTGATCCGGTGTGGTGCCGTTGCAGGAGGAGGAGTGCAACTCGGTCAGCAGCAGCGACGCAGGACTCGGCAGCGAGCATGAAAGTGAGGCCACTACCATCGGTGAGCCGCGTGTTCCTGCAGAGCGTTCGGCGCCGGCGCCGCCAGGCGGGTCTGACCTGCCGCCTGTCTGTCTGTCCGCCCTCAGTGAACGGCCCGGCGGCGTCCATCTGCGACGTCCCCTTCGTCCCGCCCGACGTGTCGCTGGTCTCCAGTCTGATCCTGTGCCACGTGCCCGCCGCCCGCCTGGTGGAGGACCTCGGGCACGAGCTCACCTACGTGCTGCCCTACAGCGCCGCCAAGGACGGCGCCTTCGTGAAGCTCTTCAAGGACCTGGACGACAAGCTGGCCGACCTCGGCATCTCCAGCTACGGGGTGTCGGACACCACGCTGGAGGAGGTGAGAGCCCGGATCCTGTGGGAGGAGCTCGCAGACCTCCTCAGTCCCAGTTTAACGACTCCAGTGAAAACATATTTAACTTGAACAACGAGAAGAACAGAAGAAGAAAACATCCAAGCGAACGCAGAAACTAAACCCTGCTGCGTGTTTTGTTCTGACAGATTTTTCTTAAAGTGGCTGAAGATAACGGAGTCGACACCGAAGTGCCCTCAGGTGAGGAGTGACCTCTGACCTCTGATGTGTTGGTGTTGACTCACGTTTAACCTCAAAGGATCAGCTGGAGACTCCACCAGCATTTGTTAGCATGCAGTCAGACGACAGAGGGACTCATGGACGTGGCTCCTGATGCCTCACTAATTGTGATGAGATGGCAGTCAACGCTCAGGAAGCTGCTAAGCTCAAACCCTAGTGTGTGTGTGTGTGTGTGTGTGTGTGTGTGTGTGTGTGTGTGTAGACGGCACACTTCCTGTCCAGCGGCGGCGGCGAAGGACTCACGCCTTCGGTGGAGGAGACCATCAGAGCTGCCTGAGACCTTTAACTGAGGACGACAACAACGAATGCAACGACTCCGACGTAGACCCGGGTACACACACACACACACACACACACACACACACACAAAGATACACACTGAAAAAAAATTTTTTTTTGGTTGAAAAATATCTGAAAAATATCAACCGCATGAGATCAGCAAGACGCCTTGAACCTTTAGTCCAGCGGTAACGTAGACGGCGCCCTCTGTTGGCATCCACGTGAATAGCAGCATAGACTCAGCCCGTGCAGTCTTCCTGAGATGCATTTATGTGGTTCTGTTTTTTTGGGGGTGGGCGGGCAAGGTTTTGCCCTCCTTAGAGGATCTTGTGGGCCAGCTGGAGCTGCTCCTCGGGCCAGTTCTGGCCCTCAGGCCATAGTTTGCACAGCTTCTCACAAAAACAATAAACAAAGATGACTGAGACACACACACACACACACACACGCCGAGCCTCGGTCGCGGCAGCTGCAGTGACGTTTTGCGCCCACGTGTCATGTGACAGAGAGCCGGGAGACGGATTGGCTGAACTGCTCGGACGGGAAAGGCTCCTACCAGGTGAGCGGGTGGAGCCTGAGGAGGCAGCAGTTCGTGGCTCTGATGTGGAAGCGGTTTCTGTACGCTCGGCGCTCCAGGAAGGGCTTCTTCGCCCAGGTAGGCTGCACTCTGATTGGTCCTTTTTAAAGACGCGTCACTGGCTTTGTTTTTTGGTAAACGGTGACGAGCCGGCGCTTGTCGTCAACAGATTGTGCTTCCCGCCGTCTTCGTCTGCATCGCGCTCGTCTTCAGTCTCATTGTCCCGCCGTTTGGAAAATACCCCAGCCTGGAGCTGCAGCCGTGGATGTACGAGGACCAGGTCACCTTCATCAGGTACAGAGGTCACGCCGGGGTCACCAGGGTGTGTTTCCAGGAACAGTTAAAGCAGAACCGCAACTGTAACGTCATACAGTTACCAACAAAACGAAAGATATCACATTGTACCGATATCGTGGGGCAACTTTCAAAATGGAAACATCTTTATCTTGGTGTTTTCCATCTCAGTCCTGCATAACTTAGTTTACTGCTTCAGGAAGTAGTCGGGTTCTGAGTTAGCGACGAAGCAGCAGAGACCATGTCGAATCCCGATTTGTCTCGTCGTCCAGCTAACCGCCAGCTAGCTTGAGCTAATGCTAATGCTACCACACAGGCAAACACTAAGCACTCCTGCTAGCATGATCTCCAGGCTACCGCGCGTGAGTGTCGGCTGTATTTTAAAGCTAGTAGCGCCGTGTTTAATAAATCACTGACAGGAGGGTGTAGTTATGGCCAAATCTAGATTAATCAATACATTTAAAAACCCCATCAATAGTGCGGGCTGTTGGCTCGTTCTTTATCTCAGTTAAACTTTTTTAGATGTTACTATGGACACTGCACAGTAACATGCAGCGATGAGGCAGCCTGTAACACCTCAGTAATGTGTGTGTGTGTGTGTGTGTGTTAGTGATGACGCTCCTGGAGATGCCAACATGCAGAAGCTGCTGGAGGCTCTGATGGACCCGCCGGGCTTCGGGACTCGCTGCATGGAGGGACACCCGATACCGTAAGACAGTCGGCCGTCATATCAGTGAAACCGGTGAAGGATTCTGAGCAGGAACAGAACATGTGTGAATCTTGAAAGTGATTTTGGTGAAGATTTAAAAAAAAAAAAAAGCAAAAATCAAAGATCATGTGTGAGCGAGGAGGCTCCACTCTGTAACGCCACTGCACGCTCAGCATGGCCGCGTAACGCCATCAAACCCCGCTGAGACGACCCTCAGCTGATCTCGCTCCGGTCCGCAGGGACGCTCCCTGCACGATGGGCGACGAGGACTGGCAGGTCCCGCTGGTCCCCGAGAGCGTCCAGCAGCTCTTCAGCTCCCGGAACTGGACCATGGACGACCCGTCTCCGGCCTGCTTCTGCAGCTGCGACGGCAAGAAGAAGATGCTGCCCGACTGCCCCGCCGGAGCCGGAGGGCTGCCGCCGCTGGAGGTGAGGCCGCGACCGGCACGCAAACACGCACCAATGTTTCATGTTTTACAGCAGAATAAAAGTCATAATGTAAAGTATTCGACTTGTTCGGAATGGGAAATTTTTTCGAGACCGTATATGACCTGGATGACGCGCCTCCAAGTCCAAGATACGTACGCCGCCATCTTGAGCTGGTGATTTCATGCAGAGTCAGTCGGCACACCCGCGACCAGCAAATGGAGCGGAAGTCCCGCCCACCTCAATCACAAGTGATTGGTGTCAATCACGAGGCCACACCCCCTTTTTTGAGCAAACATCAGTTTGATTTAAAAACTACATGAAATAACAGAAACCATCTGAGGGGAAAAAATGATTTGAAGAGAACTTTTGATATTTTAGTTTGGTCCATGTGAAGGAGGCGGGGTTTATCAGCTATACTGCAGCCGGCCACCAGGGGGAGATGGAGATCTTTTGGCTCCACTATTGAGGATCCATCACAATCCATAATATGTGTGTGTGTCTGTGTGTGTGCGCGCCTGTGTGTGTTTTTGTTCAGATGAAGCTGAGTGCAACCGACACGATGCAGAACCTGACAGGAAGGAACATCTCCGACTACCTGGTGAAAACCTACGCTCAGATCATCGGCAAGAGGTGGGACACACACACACACACACACACACACACACACCACCTAGAAACTCCTGTTACATTACAAAAACATTTGTCACTCATGACTTTTTTTTCCGTTTTTCTCCTCAGTTTGAAGAACAAAGTCTGGGTCAATGAGTTCAGGTGCGTCTCTTCATCTCATCATTGATGATCGTAGTTTTGAACCGTAAAAGTGTCACTCGAGTTAATGTTGTTGTTTTCTCTCTCTCTCTCTCTCTTCCTCTCTCTCTCTGCGCAGGTATGGCGGCTTCTCGTTGGGCGCCAGAAGCACTCAGGTCCTCCCGCCCGCCAACGAGATCGACGACGCCATCGAGCGAGTCAGGAAGATCTTTGAGCTGCAGAAGGTTTGACGAGCTGATCCGTCAGCTGATTGTCAAAATAAAAAAAGTAAAAAAAAAGGCAGATCAATAATGAATCTATGCCGTGTTGTGTTCAGGGAGCAGCTGCGGATCGATTCCTCAATCGTCTGTCGGGTTTCATCAACGGCCTGGACACCAAGAACAACGTCAAGGTGAGAGAGCGCGCTTGCAGCTGGGTGCCGTGAAGGCATCACCAAATGCCCGTTTCAGAACATTCATAACAATTAGTTGACATCAGCTGAGGCTCTGCTGTTAGACTTCAGCTCGGGCACTTGAAGGCACCGCCAGGATGTGCTCGCCGGCGCTCTGCCAGTCCAAAAGCCGTAAAAAAAACTTTATTGCCGCACAACTCAGCTGTCAGGAATTTATTTCCGCAGGTTTATGACGGGACAATAAACAATCAGAGCACAGAGTCAAAAACGTGCAGCCCCATAAAATGCGAGATCGGCTGCAAAATCCGACCAAATTATTGTAAAATACAAAAACAAAACAAAATCAACAACAGATCAGCTGGTGGTTTAAGTTGTAAAAACAGTGGACTAATTGTACAAAACCCACCAGGATGGATAGTTTAAACTTCCCATTATTACAAAATAGAAGCATGTGAGAGAGAAGATCCTGTAACATATGGAAGCGTTTAGCAAATCAAAGAAATACTGAAGAGGACATGAAACCAGGAAACCGCAGAGAGAAAGATCTGGTTGTGGGAAGGTTTAGCATGTGGAGCGCCGCACGTTGTTGTGATTAACTGATGATCTTAACGGTAAAAAAAAAAAAAAAACGCTCCTCAGATCTGGTTCAACAACAAAGGCTGGCACAGCATCGGAGCCTTCATCAACGTGATGAACAACGGCATCCTGAGGGCCAACCTGCCCGACGGAAAGGACCCCAGCAAGTACGGCATCAGCGCCTTCAACCACCCGCTCAACCTCACCAAGGAGCAGCTGTCACAGGTGGCACTGTGAGTACACACACACAGCGCAGACAAGCAGGAAACACCTGAAACACACCCCAGACACGGGAGATGCACCCGAGACACGGGAGATGCACCCGAGACACGGGAGATGCACCCGAGAGGCAGGAAATGCACCCGAGAGGCAGGAAATGCACCCGAGAGGCAGGAAATGCACCCGAGAGGCAGGAAATGCACCCGAGAGGCAGGAAATGCACCCGAGAGGCAGGAAATACCCCCGAGAGGCAGGAAATACACTTGATATACACCAGAGAGACGGGAAATACACTTGATATACCCCTGAGAGGCAGGAAATGCACCCGAGAGGCAGGAAATACACCAGAGAAGCAGGAAATGCACCTGAAATATACTTGAGAGACAGGAAATGCACCTGAGAGACTGAAATTGCACCTGAAATACACCTGAGTGATGGGAAATACACCTGAGACACTCAAAATATGCCTGAAGTACACCTGAGATGCAGGAAATACGGTTGAGACACTGGACATACACCCAAAACAAGAAATACACCAGAAATACAGCTGAGACACATGAAATACACCTGAAATACGCCTGATACACAAGCAATACACCCAGCTAAGGGACAGAATACAGCTAAAATACACGAGAGGCACTGAGAATACACCTGATACACAGTAAATACACCCAGCGGACGTTACAATCACCATCCCAGAATCTACCTCCCTTGTACATCACCCCCGCCGTCTCCTTCCCACCCTTCCCGTCTCCAGGGTGACGACCTCGGTGGACGTCCTGGTGTCCATCTGCGTCATCTTCGCCATGTCCTTCGTGCCCGCCAGCTTCGTGGTCTTCCTCATCCAGGAGCGCGTCAGCAAAGCCAAGCACATGCAGTTCATCAGCGGGGTGCAGCCGCTGCTCTACTGGGTGGCCAACTTCATCTGGGACATGGTGAGACGGACGCTGCCGGCCGCGCACGTGTGTGTGTGTGTGTGTGTGTGTGTGTGTGTGTGTGTGTGTGTGTGTGAGGCTGCAGGCCACTGAGGGCGTCTCCCGTCTCTCCGCAGTGCAACTACGTCGTCCCAGCAACGCTCGTCATCCTCATCTTCGTCTGCTTCCAACAAAAAGCCTACGTGTCCTCCACCAACCTGCCGGTGCTCGCCCTGCTGCTGCTGCTCTACGGGTACGGAACCGCCTCGCCTCGCCTCGCCCTGCCTCGCCTCGCCACGCGCTAAACGCCGAACATGCAGGCGCCGCTCGGCGGTGGTTCATTTCTGTCAGAACAAAAATGGCGTGGAGACCTCGGGGGTCAGGAGAGCAGCCTGACCTGCCCAGCTGTCCATCGTTTTCTTTTTCTCCTGGTAGTGAGACCTCTTTCCCCCTCCCCGTCTGTCCACAGCTGGTCCATCACGCCGCTCATGTACCCCGCCTCCTTCTTCTTCAAGATCCCCAGCACCGCCTACGTGGTCCTCACCAGCGTCAACATCCTCATCGGCATCAACGGCAGCATCTCCACCTTCGTCATGGAGCTGTTTGGGAACAACGTGAGGGAGAACCGCCGGCCCCGGGGTTTTTAACGTCCCAGCTCGGCTGTCGCGTGGTACTAATGTGTGTGTGTGTGCGCGCGCGCGTGTGTGTGTGTGTTCAGGAGATCGGAGGGATCAACGACATCTTGAAGAACGTCCTGCTCATCTTCCCACACTTCTGTCTGGGTCGAGGACTCATCGACATGGTGAAGAACCAGGCGATGGCCGACGCCATGGAGAGATTCGGTAAAACACACACGGGCGCATACACACACACACACACACGCACACACACACAACCCCGATATGAGTCACAACACAATCATCACTTTTGTAATCTCTGTATCTGCGTTTATGAAGGTGCAACGATTAATCGACGACTAATCGACTACTGAATTGATCAGCAACTATTTTGATAATCGACTAATCGTTTCGAGTCTTTTTTTAGAGGAAATAGTCCAAATTCTCTGTCGAGGCTTTTATTTTTGCTTTTATTGATTCAATTTTTTATTTGTTGGTGCGTCTCTATTAACTTTAGGCACTTAAACTGCAGTAAAGACGGGATTTTTAAAAAGGGAATCCAGGTAGTTGCTCATTTTAAGAGAGCATTTTCTATTCTATGTCTCCTGTTGCTCTTCAACAAAGCAAAAGTATTTCTTACTCGATTACTTGATGGAATAATAGATAGAATACTCTATTACTAAAATACTCGATAGCTGCAGCCCTGCACTGAAGTTCTGAAGATGAGACACATCCACATGAGACAGATCAGGGTGTGACCGAGATGATCGTGACTGGTCGACTAATCGAAGAAATAGTTGATAGATTAGTCGACTACCAAAATACTCGTTAGTGCAGAAGATGAAACATCACATTTACACGTCAGGTGATTATGAAAACAACAGAAAAAACACACAGGAAATGAACCTGAATGACACAGGAAGCTCCCACTGATGGGTATTCTTTGACCAGAAGTTCACGTATCCGTGGTAACCCAGTAACACGTGACCCGCGGGTGTTTAAGAGGAGGCCGGCCGGTGTGTTTAATGATGATTAAAACAACGGGAAACTGTAAAAAGCAGCAACAATAACGCTCCGCGTTTGTGTCGCAGGCGAGAACCGCTTCCGCTCGCCGCTGGAGTGGGACATGGTGGGCAAGAACCTGTTTGCGATGGCTGTGGAGGGAGTGGTGTTCTTCATCATCACCGTCCTCATCCAGTACCGGTTCTTCATCAAGCCCAGGTACCGTCACACACACACACACACACACACACACACACACAGCTTAAAGCACACGTGTACTTCAGTCCAGCCAATCGGGAGGCGCCTCACCGGTGACGTGGCATCTCTGTGCAGGTCCGTCAGTAAACTCACCAAGCTGGGCGCTCTGGGCGAGGAGGACGAGGACGTGGCCCGCGAGCGGCAGAGGATCGTCCACGGCCTGGGACACGGCGACATCCTGGAGCTGCGGCAGCTCACCAAGGTGACGGGCGCGGCGCGGTGGGGGGGTGCTGGGGGGGTGGTAGCTCCGCCCACGTCTGCAGGGCGAAAAATCCGCCAGCTCGTGGTTCGTAGGTCCAGAAAGTACAGCTCATGTATACAGGAAATACAGCAGAGATACAGGAAGTACAGCTCATATATACAGGAAATACAGCAGATACAGGAAGTACAGCAGATACAGGAAGTGCACCTGAAACATACCTGGGAAACAGCAAATACTTACTAGCGGTCCAGTTTTCCTGGAGTGAAGTTCCTAAATCCGTGGTAACCGAGTGACGGGTGTCCTGCAGGTGTTCAAGCGGAAGCAGAAGCCGGCGGTGGATCAGCTGTGCGTCGGCATTCCGCCCGGAGAGGTGAGAGCCCTCACTGACGACTTCCTGGAAGCTTCACGGAATCTCTTCCTCCCTCTCCTCCTCCTCTTCCTCATCTTTTTCCTCCTCTTCCTCCCCCTCTGTCTCTTCCTCTTCATCCTTTTCCTCTTCCTCCTCGTCTTATTCCCCTGTCTCTTCCTACTATTCCTCTTCCTTCCCCTCCTATTCCACCTCACCTTTCTCCTCCTTTTCCTCTTCCTCTTTATCTTCCTCCTCTTGTTACTCTTCCTCCTATTGCTCTTCCTTCTCCTTCTCCTCTTTCTCTTCCTCCTATTCCTCTTCTTCCTCCCTCTCCTCGTCGTCCTCTTCCTCCTTCTCTTCTTCTTCGTCCTCCTCCTACTCTTCCCCTTCTTCTTCCTCTTCCTATTCCCCCTCCCCTTCCTCATTCTCTTCCTCCTCCCCCTCTTCCTCCTCCTCCCCCTCCTAATAGGCGTTAATGATGATGAGCTCTGTGTGTCTCAGTGCTTCGGCCTGCTGGGAGTCAACGGCGCCGGGAAGACCACCACCTTCAAGATGCTGACGGGAGACACGCTGGTGACCAGCGGGGAGGCCTTCCTGGCCGGCAAGAGGTGAGGTCAAAGGTCGCATGTTCCACAGTTGAGCCCAGGACCCGAGGTGACGCTGTGGCTCTGCTGCTGGAGGCTTGTTGTTGTTGTTGTTGACGTCCTTGCTGCTGTCGGGTTGACCTGGTTCCGGCTGCTGGAAACACTGCAGGAGATTAATGCCGAGGCTTAAAGCTCCGAGGTTCAGAAGTGAGAGAACGCTGAGAACAACCGAGCAACCAAACGGCAACAACACCGCTTCACCTCGGTTCCCGGCGGCCGGCATGCACGACGTCATTCGCCTAGTACTTAGAAGACGGCAGCGCTTCAGTGTAGCTGGTCGCCATAGCGATGAAGCCATCTTCAACATGACATAGAAAATGCACAGAGAAATAATAAGGACACAAAGAAGAAAGAGAAAAAATTAAAACTGTTCACTAGAATAGTTTGGTTGCTTAAACATGGCGGTTCAGGATCGGCCGTGCGTGCGGTGACGCAGCGGCAGCTCTCTCCGACCAATCAGAGGTCGGCAGCGATTTCATGTCACCTTTTAGTGCCTCATAGTGCCTGGTCGGCCTTTTTTTTTGGGAACCTTAGGCACTTTTAGCCTGATGGAGAATCAAAAAAGGCGAGTAGGGTAGCGTAGAGAAGTTTAGGACAGGGTAGAGTAGAGTAGAGCCAGGAACATATAGTTGAAAAGCGCCTGCCTACATTATTTTTTATTTTTCCTTATAAAGTTGCCATTTTTTTACAGTGTAGCATCAGCACAGCCTCCTGTAGTTGTGCACGTCAGCCTAAAAAAACACCGCTGTTACCGTTAGCAACGATGTGGTGTGTGTGTGTGTCACTGTGTGTCCAGCATCCTGCGAGAGATCGACATGGTCCACCAGAACATGGGCTACTGCCCCCAGTTCGACGCCGTCAACGAGCTGCTGACGGGCCGCGAGCACCTGGAGCTGTACGCCGTCCTGCGCGGCGTTCCCGGGAAGGAAGTCTGCGACGTGAGTCCGGAGCGCGTCCACGCGGGCGAGCGCACAAAAGCGAGCGGTCAAGAGAGCGACGGTGGTGACGCAGGCTTGGTGTGGTTGGCAGGTGGCGGAGTGGGGGGTCCGGAAGCTGGGCCTGGTGAAGTACGCCGACAAGGCAGCGGGGAGTTACAGCGGCGGGAACATGAGGAAGCTGTCCACCGCCATGGCTCTGATCGGAGCGCCGCCCGTCGTCTTCCTGGTAACAACCCCGCCCCCCCCAGTCTTGATATCACCTCCGTTTGATTCGGGTTTCCCAAAAACTCCTGGAGCCCGCTTTGTGTTGCCGTAGCAACCGACAGCGCTGGGACCAAACTTGGCCGCTTGCGTTAACAGCGCGTTGAGGAGGGAGCTGCGGCTTTAAACGGCCGCCAGATTCAGTTGGGTTTTTTTTTTACAGTGCAGCTCTGCGAATGTTCCAATTGCACAACGGCATCAGGGCTTCCTCAGCCAATCAGAGAGAGGGCAGCAAGAGCAGAGGGGAGTGGGGGGTATAACGGGGGGGGTGAGCGTTGTGTAACCGGGGGAGATTAAAAACGAGCCACAGCTCTGTTTATAAACGAGGGAGTGAGGAGGGTTAGACGAGCACCACAGAAGAAGCAGCAGCAGCAGCGGCGGCGGTGGCGAGGATGCCGATGCTGCCCCTCCTCCTCACCTTCTCCCTCTGCTTCCTGTTGCACCTCTGGGCCAACCTGAACCTGGCGGTGCTGCTGGTGACAGGACGAGCCCACCACCGGCATGGACCCCAAAGCCCGCCGGGCGCTCTGGAACTGCATCCACAGCGTCATCAAGGAGGGGCGCTCCGTGGTCCTCACCTCACACAGGTCAGCCCGCGCCCTCGCTCTCTGAGTGTCTGTGTGTGTGTGTGTGTGTGTGTGTGTGCGTGTGTGTGTGTGTGTGTGTGTGTGTGTGTGTGTGTACGCGCGCGCGCGCGTGTGTGTGTACTGACTCTGAGAGTGTGTGTGTGTGTGTCCTCAGCATGGAGGAGTGTGAGGCTCTGTGCACCAGGATGGCCATCATGGTGAACGGCAGGTTCAGGTGTCTGGGCAGCGTCCAACACCTGAAGAACAGGTAACACACATACACACACACACACACACACACACACACACACACGTGCGAGCCAGTGACGTCGTATTGAACCCCGGCGGCGTCCCCCCAGGTTCGGGGACGGCTACACCATCATCCTGCGGGTGGCGGGGCCCGACCCCGACCTGCTGCCCGTCATGAAGTTCATCGAGAGCGAGCTGAGCGGCAGCACGCTGAAGGAGAAGCACCGGAACCTGCTGCAGTACCAGCTGCCCTCGTCGCTCACGTCACTGGCCCACATCTTCTCCATCCTGGCCAAGAACAAGGACACGCTGAGGATCGAGGACTACTCGGTCACCCAGACCACGCTGGACCAGGTACGCGCGCACACGCACACAAACACACACACGCACACACACACACACACGCACACACACACACACACATACATGAACACATCCACGCACACGCACGCACACACACACACACACACACACACACACACACACACACACACACACATATATATATATACATGAACACATCCACACACACACACACACACACATATATATATACATGAACACATCCACACACATAATATACACACACACACACAGAGACCATAAACACACCACACACACACACACACACGAGTATGTATGTATGTATGTATGTATGTATATATACACCATATACACACACGCACACATATATACACAGACACACAAGGACACCATACACACATACAACATACACAGACACACATGCACACACATATATATATATATACAGACACACACGACCACACACACATACATACATGCACACATACACATACACACAATTATACTATACAGACACACACCATTGAAACACAGACACTTCATACTCTGTCACCCAGACCACGTTGGACCAGGTACACACACGCCCTCACACACACACACACACACCCTCACACACACACACACACACACCTCCCGCTCCCCCTGCGGCGGCGTGACTGGCGTCTGCTCTGCGGCTGCAGGTGTTCGTGAACTTTGCGAAGGACCAGAGCGACGACTATCACTCCAAAGACTCGGTGAGACGCCGCGACGTCGCCGTGCACGTCCCCGCCCTGCACGGCCCCGCCTTCAGCTCCGCCCTCGGCTCCGCCCACGGCGGGGCCTGCCGGGCGGACAGCCTGAAGGAGAGCGTGATGTGAGGGCGCCGCTCCCCCGCGGCCGTGCCGCGCTGATTCCAATGCTGTGGTGGGCGGAGCCAGCCGCCCCAAATGCCAGTCAATGCAAAGGATTTCCCGTGGAGGCGTTTGCGCCGCTCGCCGGCCGCCAGACTGACTGTTAAAAAAAACACTTGAAGACGTGCCGCCGCCGCGTCGCCGCCGCGTCGCCGCCGCGTCGCCGCCGCCATGTTCTCACACTCCGTGGTCCAGCTGGTGCCTCCATTGAACAACGATTCAGGGTTTGTTTCTTATTCTGAATTCTCGCGATGAAGAATCCAAATCATTTCATTGGCCAAGGGCTCGACTGCAAAAAAAAAATCCCATTTTTAAAGAAAAAAAAAAGTTTTGATTCCATTTTTAAAGTGTCAAAGTTTTTTATTTATATGTGTAGCTGAAGCAGAGGTGTAATTTTTGTGTTTTACTGTGGCGGGAGCCCGAGGCCGTCTCGCCGTTTTTGCTGTAGTGTCTAACAGCCAATCAGAAGTGCTCGATGCAAAGCGCTGCACACGGAAGAGTTGATTGATTTTATAGCTTTTTTTTTTTTTTTTTTTTAAGAAAAAAGAGGATAAAAATATAGCAGATTTGTTGTTGTTGTTGTTGTTTGACATCGTCCCAGCAGTAAAAATACCTCATCAGCTTTGTGAAAAAGCACCACAGTGTTGAACTCCGCTTCCCAGAGATCAGCTCGACTCAGCATCGACCAATCAGGCGCCGCCCCCCCCCCCCCCCCCCCCCCCCCCCCCCCCCCCCCCCCCCCCCCCCCCCCCCCCCGGGGGGGGCGGCCCCCCCCCCCCCCCGCCTCTCCGCTGTTGTTTGCTCCCCGAGGTTTTTTTTTTTTCCAGTTTAGATAGGATGAGCGTGGAAT
>CAAKHG010004195.1:1894-16723 GCA_901007715.1 Dactylopterus volitans
CAAACCTAACTTCTATGTCTTTCATAAAGAACTATGTCAATACTTTTCATCCCTGAAATGTATGGTGAAGAAAAATGCAATGAAACTGTATAGTTTAGTAGAGGAACTTAACCTTGCTGAAAGCCCCTAGCTTTTTTCCCCCATTTTATTTTTTTTTTTTTTTTGTGCTTTGTGCAGGATGTTTTCACCATCAGTGTTGGCAATCTGCCGCCTGGTGCAACCGTCCTCATTAAAGTTACCTTTGTCTCCGAGCTGATCGTCAAGCACGGCGATATTTTCTTCTCCCTGCCCAGCAGTGTTGCTCCATGGCAGGAAAGTGCAGCACTCAACCAGATCACACAAGTAAGGATGGATAGCAGGCCCACCAACATCAGCGGAACTGTATCACAGCCTCTCGGTTGTGCAGAGAGTAGTGTGAGAAATGAAAAAAAGTTTGTCGAAGTAAAGCTGCAAGAAAGCACAGGGCAAGGACCACAATTGTGTGCATGTATTTAAATGACGATGATAACCTCCCCTCCACCCCCCCCACTCCAAATATCCAAAAAAGGAGGTCCATATGAACATAGATTACTAAGCAAAATTATCTTGGCTAAAAATTGGTTAAGAAATGATGCCTAAAAAAAATGCCTAATTTTTGTGTGACAACGTGCACTTCCTAGTTGACAGTTCTCAACAGTTCTTGAGTTCACTTCATTATTAACATAATTTAGTGTGATTACAGACGAACAACTTCAAGTGTAGCGATGAAAAATCAAAGAAAGTTTTAAAAGACTTTCACTTCAAGGACAGAAGAGGAGGAAGGATCAAACCCAATTTACAAATTCATTAGCAGCAGCAAAAATGTAGGACAGGCTGCTGTTATGGGAAAGTTGGCCAGCTGGATGAGATGTCAGTAAAGCCTTTTATTGCCTTCCCTGTGTGCTATTTTACTGTGTCAGGACTAAAGTGGTGTCTGCAACGACAGGAATCTTCATGAAACTCATTATTATTAAAAACCATGTGCTTGTATGTTTCTTATAATTCGAAGTTGGCTCAAAACGACTTCCTTTTAATCTGTGAATTTTTCATTCTTTTACCAATCACATAAAATCTGCAGGGTTTGGACCAATGGTTGACTATTTACTTAATCTGATTTTTTTTTTCTGTGTCTATGAAGAGAGCTGATGAATCTTCAGTGTGAAAGGAACATTACAGCGATATTATGTATTTTTTTTTTTTTTATCTCCAGCCACCATTTAATACATATCAAACATATTGGGACCATCGGCAGTCTGGACGTGCGTGTTGTGTGCGGTGCTCAGTTTGAATATTTTGTTTGCTTATATTGCCTCTGTTTGAATCCTTCATTTACAGGAGAAATTATAAACTGATGACATGTGTTGTTGTTGTTGTTGTTGTTATTAATTGATTTTTTTATTTGTATATTTATTCATTTTATCTACATTAGACTTGAATGTGCCAGTCTTGCCTCAAGCTCATCTGCGTTTTCTGTGTGGGCTTTTACCACTCAACAGGTCACTTTGGAGAAAGTGTGTATGACTGATGAGGAAGCAAATACAAGGTTAGCTACTTTATTTTGTGTTTTGACAATTTTGATACACTTTGTGGTGTAAAATGGTTGCTAGAAAATGCATGAATCCAACAAGATCTTTACAGCCCAGCGTTTGGGGTGAAATCATTGATTACATCAGAATGCCAAACATTTGGATAAAAGAGAATGTGGGCCTCTTTTTGTTTGTCTGTGTGTTCACTAAATTGTTTTAACATTGCACACTTGAAGTGATGTAGGAAGAGTCTGTGGTCATAGTTTCTTTTTTTTTCCTCAGAGAGTTCAGCTTGGACACGTCAGTTGAGATGCCCTGTGAGATCACCAGCCTTCACTGCAGCACTCACAAAGTCAAGATGAAGGTAATTTGGATGTTTTCTCATTTTTGTAATCAGATATTTTGATTATCTGGAAGTATTTCAATGGCATTAATGGACAAAGTTCAAAGAAAAGTTCCATTTTATTGTGTAAATCCCTAACAATGGTTCTGTGATGTTCAGTAATCATTAGTGCTGAAACAAAACAAATTGCAGTTACTCGAGTTTGAAAATAGAATACATCTACTAAATGCAGCTCCAGTAGAACTGGCCTGTGTTTTCTTGGTCATTATTTCTAATTGAATATACAAATTTGGACTGCTGCTTTTTCCGAGCAACTGGTGTTAAGACGTTATTGTTACAACCCAAAAAGACGAGGGGTAAGGGAAGCAACACAAAAACCAACACTGGGGGGTCCACGCAGTGCTGCAGGAGAAGGTGTGGCTTGGCGGGGATTCCCTCAAGGAGAGTAGTTTACAGGTCGAGCGCAGATGAACGCAGGTGAAGCACATAATTGACACGGGGTAACACACCGCACGAACAGGAGGCGGAGCTGAGGCCTGTGGGCCGTAACATCATCTTGTTTTGCTTTTACTAATTGTTGAATATCTTATTCACAACAAATATTTAAGTCGTAGAAAAGACAAGGTCACATTCATGTATTCGTGTTTGCTTGTCAAAACAAGCTAATCAAATCAATCTGTGTGTGTGTGTGTGTGTGCACGCGCGTGCGTGTGTGTGTGTGTTCTCTTCCAGAAAACCGACTGTAAGGCAGTGGTGAGCGTGCTGCCCGGACAGGTTATGAGCCCAGAAGGTTTCCAGCTGCACATCACTCTGTCCGAGGCCCATCTGCCCAGGATGTGGGTGGAAAAACACCCTAACAAGGACAGCCAGGTTTGACAGTCGGGGGTGAAAGGTCAACATCATTGTGGCAGCACATCGCTCCCAGTTTCATTTACTCAATAACCAGGAATGCCTGGTGGGAATTTCTTAAGCACAAATTTCCACCTACAATTAGAAATGAAGCGATTACGAGGTCCAAGACCCAGGTTACTGCAACCACATTTTTCTTTTGGCATGGACTGATTATGACAAATTTCAAGGAAACGTTAAATTGGATCAAATGATAAAGTGATGACATTTGATTACACCTAATATTTTTGATACCATTCATTCATGGTACCATTCAAGTCTTCAGTACATATATTATTGATAGAAATGACTGTAAAGTGCAACTTGACTGGTTGGAAGAGACATAAAATGGTGAGACAGTAATTCTAGTACACTTTGAGCTACTTTATTTTAATTGCCTCGCGCTGTCTCCTGCAGGCATGCATGCTGGTTTTCTACCCAAGCTTCAACATCAACCTCCGTTCCACATCCAATGAAGTTGTTCTGTTGCTGGACACATCTGAGTCCATGAGAGGAGAGTCTCTCCACATGGCCCAGAGAATCGCCCTGCAGGTCCTCAAAACCCTTCACTGTGACATCAAAATCAATATCATCTTATTTGGCACAGGTTGGTGATGTCATTTCCAAGTTTCTGTCTAGTAATAATGCAGATGAAAGGGAGAGGAAGCATTATTAAAACTAAAACTGAACAAGCAGAGACAAGCATTAGAGAAAGTGTGTTGTGAAATAAGGCTGCATGACATGATCCATGAATAAAGAATTTAATAATTTTTCTGTAGGTTCATCCCTAAAAGCAAAGACTCTAATCGTGCTGTGTCATTGGTTGCACGGTTTTAAATATATTGACCGCAGTAAAAGTACTGTAAATTAAAGTACTGTACAAGCATGTTCAGGCCATAGATTAACTTTTTATGTGTTCCTGTCTGTCAGATCACTCACAAGCTTTCCTGGCAGCTCAGCCTCTTGTTGAAGCTCGGCAGGCAGCTGAGAGCTTTATCAAGGTGAGTTCTGACCTGAGTTTCTACACAGAACGCTATCTAACATCAGGAACTGTAAAATGCAGTAGACCTTATTACACTGCAACATCAACAAAATTATTAAATTATCAATGTACTGACAACGAATTTAGTGTTTCTACTGCAGCACCAAATGTGTTCCACATATGTGATTTTTGTTTTCTTCAGTGAAACCTTAAAGTAAAGCCATGCAAGGAACATCATGTTGTGTTGAACGACTCTTCATTGCAGTCTTCCTCACTATATAGCTCTACAATCTGTTACCCTCCATAATCTCAAAATTACAATCAAGCACCACAATTGTGAAAACTTCTTTTATGTGAACAGCAGAATAATGCCATTGTTAACCATGTTTCATTAAAGACAGCAACTTCAAATCTTGTTTCCCCTCAATCAGCATTTGAATTCTGATCAGATGAAATATGAAAAATAAATAAATGTGCATATATTCTCAAGGTTTTTCCATGTCTGTGCTCCTTACCTTCCTATTAGAGTTTCTCTCCAGTAGGGGGAAGCACTGAGCTGTGGCGGCCGCTGCGAGTGCTCAGCCTGCTGCCTCTGTCCCGCGGCATCAGGAACCTGCTTCTAGTGTCTGACGGCCACATCCAGAATTCAGCGTTCACCTTGCAGCTGCTCAGAGACAACGCTCAACACAGCCGCCTCTTCACCTGTGGCCTCAGGTTTCAGGGGGTTTAGGGGTCTTAAGCCATGATAGACATGAGGGCACTAACTTACGATTTCCTCGGTTTTTGAGGTGCAATTAGTATTAACGCTGCTTAAAAATATGCTGTATATGTTCTTTGGATTGAGACATAACCTGACGGTAGCATTATTGCTGTGGTTGCTGTGCAGTGGAAGCAAACTTTTTTCTTTTTAACAAATGATAACAAGGACGAAAGCCAAAATTTTAATCATGTCTGTTGGGGTGCATTTGGATGCAGAGTCTGACCTATTCAAAATGTCGATGTCCCTCCGCTGACTGCTTCTGTCGCCGTTGTCTTTCATGCTGTTAATCACTGAGACGACTCACCAGCATTTGTCCACAGTGCTGAATTGCTTCACACTGGCCTTCATTACGCAAAAACACAGTGTATGTGCTGATACTCTGCAGCCTGAGCTCATTTTTGATGACAGACATTGTAAATGTGGGTTTGTGTTTCTTTGTTATTTTAGCCCAACAGCCAATCGACACATGCTGAGAGCCCTGGCCCAGGCCGGGGGCGGGGCCTATGAATTCTTTGACACAAAAACCAAACACAATTGGGCACAGAAGGTGAGATTGAAGACTTGAGTATGAGAGCATCAAGACACCTAAATAATTATTTTACAACTCACAATTATGACAGATGTTTTGTCTTCATGACCAGATACAATTGAATTTCCTTTGCCCGTAAATGAAGAGAGATTAATATATTTTCATGACAGAAAAGCTGACTTGTTAGAGCAGCTTCTGACTTCTCCACTAGCATCACCATGAAATTTACATTTTAGGAGAAGTCATGGTATCCATATGCCTTTAATCCTTCTTAATGTAGTCATCCCAGCTTTTCATGTAATGATGCCATGACATGAAAATGTTGTCACTGTGTATTAGTGTACTACAAGCTCCACACATCCAATATCATGCTCATACAGAATAGTGGCAAAGTTATCTCAGGAGGATTCCCCTCAAGACCTGACAAGTACTGGTGCAGCATTTCAAGACGAACTCTGTAGCCACTGTTAATTCACCTGTTCAGTTTTTTTGTTTTGTGTGACATGCAGGTGGCACGTCAGGCGACGCGCATGGCGTCCCCTGGCTGCAGTTCAGTGTCTGTCAAGTGGCAGCAATTCAACCCAACAGCGCCCCCTCCTGTGCAAGCCCCCAAGCAGCTCCATGCTCTGTTCAATAACTGTCACACCCTGGTCTATGGCTTTGTGCCACACTGCACGCAGGTATACACACATGCAAGCTGAATTTTTCTCTTGTGTTAATAGATGTGATTTTTTTTTTAAACTGTATTTGTCACTTACAACCACAGTTAGGGCTCCAGCTTATCACTTTTTTTTTTAAAATCATGTCTCAGTTCATGTATCCATGTTCTTATAATTGTTTGAAATTTCACAACCAAGTGGAAATTCTAATCCCCCGTAGTCTGCACCGATGTCTACTTATTATTTAATCTGAGTGACAGTCAAAAGCCTATAATACAGAGGATAGATGCTAATCTTCAAAGATGGGGGCCTGCACATATTATGATGTCAAATATTCACCCATTAGGGATCAAAATTGTTTTGAACTCATTTGGATGTTAAATAATTGATTGTGCCAATATTAATTTGAGTAATAATCTCGTTTTACTCCCTTTTTTACATCTTACAGGCCACCCTCCTTGGCAACCTGAGTGGTCAGGAGCTCCAAGCCATGGTGTCCACCAGTGAACTGCAGAAAACCAGGGGAACAGTGAGAGCACACACATTCACACTCTGTACACTTACACTAAAAGATCTCAACAGCATTTTGTGTACCATGGCATGCCCAAGTTTGGGAACCCCTGGGAAGAGAGCATAAAAAGTAACCACACATGAATGTTTGCAGAAAAATATTGTGTTTTTTTGCATATCTTTGAGAGGGTTTATTTACACATTTTAAATTAAGAAATCAACCAAATGTGCTGGAACATTTGCATACTTTCAGTGGCTGTGTTCAGAATCACAATTATATACTGTTCACACAGCAACAAGGATGACATCAAATTTAGCACGTAGTGCATTCTAATTGTGTAGAATATGGATTTTGTGTGCCTAAGAAATGGCAGGATTCCACAGTTTACTCAGTAAACAAGAATTTATGCGTATACATCGTCACCTGACCGGACAGGCAGGGCTGTCATGGATCCTGGGAATTAGCACCGGCACTTGTAGGCCCAAATATGAAGAAAAAGGTCCAACAGAAACCACAAGTGGTCAAAGAGGTTTAGGACTGTACAAGTGGTGGGATGAGTGGTGGCTGACATGCTGGTGTCATTGACATACGAGGGAAACGACGTGCTGAGACTGTGAACAAGGTTGAGTGGGCACCACAGGTGGGGACATCCATGTGAGGGGTTTGGCGCACGTCCAGAGTCGCTGATGACCAACACATGGTACCACTCCACCAGACCACCGTCCACACAATAGCAGACGCCACTCGGTGAAAACTCTCACCCTGTGGCTGATGAGGTACAAACAGTGGTTCCGCAAGGCTGAACTGTGTGAGCTGCCTGCAGCAGTTTGAGGAAAATGGCGAACATTCAAGTGCTGATAAACGCGTATGAAAGAAAAGAGACCGTTCCCTTTGATAGTCTGGCAGTTTTGAAAGAACGATCAACACTAACCAGTTTTTATTGAGAAAACGGGTGATGAAAGAGTTACATTTAAAAAAAAAAAAAAAAAGTCAAACGAGAAGGTCACACATTTCTAACACTTTTATAGTTGTTTCCAAAATAAAAAAAATGTCCAAAATTGTCTTAACAAACAACATGAAGGTACAATGATCTCACCTTTGATTGGTGAAATGAGCTACATAATTCAGTGTGTACAGTCTGCACTTCATGCTCCCACAAACAAAAAGTATGCCATTATCTGCAAAGTGTGTGACTATGTAGCTGGCAGTACATTAGCAGGCATCTCTGAACACATCCAGTTGATTGTTAGATGTTTTGATCCGTTTAGTTAACAAACCAACTCACACAGAATTCACACTTCTTAAGCAGTTTACCCTGCTGAAACTGATTGAGGGACACTAAAATGCCGAGCCAGTGATTATGATATGTCTGTTCAGTTTCTTCACAAGCTCACAGCCAGGGCCCTCATCAGGGATTACGAAGATGGAAGCCTAGATTCCAACGAAGCTGAACATGAGGTGTGTCACCCACTGACTCCAACACCAACCCCCCCACCCCCTTCACTTTATATTTCTAATCTGAATCAAGACATGCTCATGAGGAGTTTTGTTTTCCCAGGGGAAGAAAACAGAGCTGAAGTCCTTCATCACTGAATTAAGTAAAGAGTTCTCCATCTTGTCTCAGTTCACCAGCTTCGTGGCCATTGAAGAAAGGGTTTGAGCAGCATTCATCCTCCTTCACATTTACACCCTTATTTCTTTTCATTTCTGCAAGCTGCTCTGTGCAGAGTGCTTGTTTCAAGATTCTGTGACATCATGGCCACTTACCAACTACCTTTAACTTGTTTTAGGACTCAGGGCAAACAGAGGAGGGCTACACAGACATCCCCAAATTGATCGCAGAGGAAGATGTGGACTTCCTGCCCTATATCAGCTGGATGCCTGATCTTGATTCTGATGACTTATATGACTGTCGCCAGGCTACCATGGAGGTAATGCCACACTGGCTGTAAAATCATTGAGGTTGTGGATTTTATTGCTGTTTTTCTCAGTTGCTTTTGTCTCTCGTCTCCAGCTTTCAGAGGAAGATGAAACAACTGGTGCTGCATGTGGCTCAGTCCAAGCTCGTCTCTTGGTTAGTCTCGTCACATACAAACTACAGCTGTAGAATGTGTAGAATATGGATTTTGTGTGCCTAAGAAATGCCAGGATTCCACAGTTTACTCGATAAACAAGAATTTACGCGTATACATCGTCACACAAACTACAGCTGCGCATTACATGGGGTGGGATTTTTAGTGGTTAGACAGTATGAAAAATATATTGCCAAACCCAAATATTATTATCAAATTATTATCCTTTCATTTTCAGTGAAAAGTCTATGTTGGTTTGTAAAGTTGCTGGGGAAAGTGGCTAATTTCTCAGTAGAAAAAGATGCATTTTAATGTGAAACAAGAGTCGGGCTTTTGTTGTCAAAACCTCCAAAAGGTTCCTCTGTCAACATGGAGGTCAGATCACGTCACATGAAAAGGGAGATAGACAATATTGTCTACCTAATAACAAGAGGTTTGACGAAGACATTACTAGCACATTTGACAAAGCATGTTGAAGGACCAAATAACACATATAATGAACATCAACAAACTTGCTCTTTACAAAACATGTCAGAAGATTGTAGTAAAGCATATCAGATTTAATTTGTGAGCAAAGCATACCCTCTAATTCACTTTGTTTTCTTTGTCATTTCTCCTTTGCAGAGTCAATCTGATATGATCCACTCCGCCAAATTTCACAGTCAAAGTAGGACTGACATTGGTGGCTCTTGGGGAATAGAAGCAAATGCTGTAGACACCCCTGAGTCACCTCCCTCTCATGAGCAAATGCATACAGACTTCAGAAGATTTTTACAAGAATGCTCTGTTTCAGCTTTACCTGCACCTACTCCGGATGGTCACTATGTCATAGAGAGAGCACTTCCTGAAAGCTCACTGACATTTGGTAATACAGCTCACTCCAGCATCCAAGCTTTGCCTGGGTTGGCAATTCCACAACAATCAGACTTTGGTTCTTGCAGGGAAGAACAGGAGGAGAAGGGGGAGGAGGGTTTGACCCCTACAACAAAACCCCTCATGCTTGTGGGACTGAGTCAGTCATCTCAAGTTCAACCTCCGAAACATTATCAACTAAAAATGGCACAAAGAGGTCTGATGTTTGGTAGAAGGCGAAGAAAAGCAATCGGAAGTGATGAGTGTGTAGGTTTTGTGTTTGACGCAGCAACGTCCAAGAGTGAACCTGCCCCTGATGGAGCTGCAGCTCGACGGCGAGGTAGAGTCGAGAGGCGATCTAGCCGGTAACTCTTTTTCTTTTTAAAATAAGGTATGCTTCAATTGACAGTAAGTAAGTATACAATGTTAAATAGTGGCTGGGATTTGGTTGCCAGAATGAAAACAGACCAGATTATGTAAAAATGACTGATAGAGTGAAATTGTTGTTTATGTAATTTGTATTCTGTGTGCATATGTGTAGTTGCGTGTATCCCTGCTGGACTTACGTTTTTCTTGTTCTGTTGTGACCATCATTGCAGGGAACGGTCAGCAGGTCCCAAAGAACTGAAGCACAAATGGTCAACTATCTTCCAGATGCAGTTCACAGTAAGATATTTAAAACATCGCAGTTGGAGAAGCTGAGCACATCAAACATCTTAGTTTTTCCAGTCAAATATTCACAATATGGTTTATTCTGCCTTTTTTTTGGCAAAGAAATTTAATTCAATAACGTACTACCTGTGTAACTTACAATATCATATTCATTTCGCAAATCTAGACTTACTCAATATATAGGTTAATGTTAGGCTAACAAAATATGTGAGTACACACATACATTTGTCTGCAATTTAGTATTCTATTAATACTAAAGATTAAATTAATCATAGTGTAAATATTGTCAGAATTGAAAATGTTTGATCTGCTTTTCATTGTTTTTCATTTGTCTTGCATTAAAACAAAAACACTCTGGCTGTCCAACACTTAAATCATGCTTGTTCATACTACCGCTCCTCAAGTTACGAGTCACTATGTTTTGGGGGACTGTTCATACCACTTTTCATAGGGAATGACACATTTTGAAATGTGTTGTGTTACAGGAGGGCTACTGGGAGTTAACCACACAACTGGGAGAAATCATAAATGTGGATGTAGATGTCTTTGCCAACATATTCCTGAAAAACAAAGGCATCTGTTCTCTAGGTGGGTAGTATATCTATAAAGTATATTATAAGGATTATAAGGAAGTAGTGAGATTATCCTTTGATTTGCTGTGTATCATATTGGAAAGTTTCTGCTACAAATTAAAGTTTTATATTTCAAAATACAAAATACAATGATTTTGTATGTTCCCAAGTGCATTTTGCAAATGTGTACAAGGTATTTAAATTGCATAATTAGATAATTAGCTCAAATGGAAGTTTTGTTATACGAATAAATTGTTCCAATACTGTGGATGTGATTTGAATAGATTTGGTGCTCTAAGCCTCAAACAACAAAAAAATTATGAAATGGCATTTTAAAAGTGAATCGGTGAAATCTCTGTCATGCCCTGTCACAATAACAGGGCTTTAATAATGTCCTGTCCGTTTTAACCATGAGGAGTTGTACTGGTGGTGGTTGGAAACAATGAGAACTGTTTTCAGTTCCGTCTGGCGGAAATTAGGGCTGTTTGTGAATCTGGAAAACACTGAGACGTCACAGTTTTCACGCAACTTTTTGTCTCCCTTTTGCTCTAAAGCCCATCTACTGCAGGAGCGCTCCGTTGAAGGAGCCACACTACTTGTATGACTCCCACTCCTGAGTATAGCTGTGGCTCCTTAATGTGATCAGTATCGCCTCTTTAGGAACAAAGTGGCATAAATGCTAATGCAGATGTTGTGACTGCATAAAAAGTCAACTTTTATGTTCAGATTTTAAGCATTTGGTTATTTTCTTTACAGTATATTATGACAGTTTCCTTAACTCGCATTATATCGCCTTGCTTTGAGTATAACATTATATAGCAGTACGTTTGTAATGCTTGTATCATTATACTATATCGCATCACCAGGATCTCACCAAAACACGACCCTGGTAAAGATATCGACCTTATCTTGCTTTACTTTTACTAATTGTTTAATATCTTATTCACAACATATTTTTAAGTCATAGAAAAGACATGTTCATGTATTCATGTTTGCTTGTCAAAACAAGCAAATCAAATCTATCTTGTGTGCGTGTGTGCTTGCGTGTGTTTGTGTTTTCTAGGTGTGAAGGCCCATGCAGATATTCTGAGGCTGGTGGCGACTCTCCTGGTTCTGCAGCTGCTGAGGCTGGAGAAGCGGGAGGAAGGCAAGCTGCTCCGCACCCTTTTCTGCCTGCAACACCCATCTGAGCACAGGTAAATGAAGGATAACACATAAAGGCAAAATGCATCTGCACAAATCACCGGCACTGCATCTAAAGATTGCTTGGAATTTTCCAGTGATCTTTTGAGCCCACCAATTTAATATTCCAGAACAATCATTGAAATATGCCGACACCTCTCTCAAACAGACTCAATAAAAATTCAACATAAAACTTCTACTGAAGAGAGAATTTATTGCAGGGCTGTTTGACGTTATGGTTGATTGGCGTAGTTTGGCTCAAAGTAATGTCACTTGAGAATACATTAGTTGTAGATAAAAAAAAACTACAGAACTGTTGAAAAAAAAAAAAGCAACGAAAAATAACAAAAAAATCTTGAGTTGTACATGCAGAAAAGTGACAGCCAAATCTCGGTAGCTGCTCCTCAACTCTGCTCAAAACTAAATTAACATAACACACCTATTCATGAATGAAGTTGAAAAAGCAACAAAAGTAAGGCAGTGGGCACAAAATAGAATTATTGCATGTACTAGAGGCCGGTGGGCATCAGCAGTCACTGATGACAAACTTCACTCAGCTGCACTCAACTTAAGTTTTAACCTCAGACTAAGCTGATACACGATAAATACAAGTAATATGTGTTTTAATATTGATATTGTCATCAAGCACGATTATTTACAGCCTCTTGAATCTACTAGATTACATTTTTTAATGCATTGACAACACTAATTTTTTTAGTGTTTTTTTTTTTAGTGTTTTTTTCAGTTGTGAAAGTATAATTTCAGATGATTTTGTAAACTCAGTTGCAATCGTTTACATGGTAGCCACCTGTTTCAGTAATGTCAGCCCTTTTCTTCCAGGCCTGAGTGGTGGCAGGAAGTGAAGCGGGCGGTGGCCTGGGTCAGCTGGGCTGACCGGCAGTACCCGTGCGTTTACAGCCGACTGGAGTTCGGCTTGAGTTGGGAGTCCTCCACTCTTCAGCTGCTGGGCTACGAAGACCTCCCGCCCTCCTCATCTCTCCGTAGTCTGAACTTAAGAATGGACACCTCCACTCTGCTTATCCGCTGAGCAGGTAGCATGAGGCGGGGAAGAAAGAACACACCCGTGTTCCTTTTAGATATATTTTTGCATGCATGCATTTTGTTTTCCTCGTGCAAAGCATTCACAGCTGTATCTTCCTGTATGCCTTCTGTAATCAGATTTCTTAACGTTGCACTCCCTAAGATTGAAGTTCTTATTCAACTGGTTAAAACCGTTCGTCACTGGTGGTAATAGCCAGTGAAGTTTAAAACCACATTTCATTGAAGAAGTCCGGTCAAAATTTGGTTTTTATCGTAACTCTGTGTGCAACCTAAAGTATAAGCAGCAGATTTAAGAACTTGACATAAAAGTTCATTTTTTGCTGCTCCTTATTGCTCCATTACTCGCTTCAATATTTACATCTAATCAACCGTCAAAAGATAACGAAAATCATATTGTCTTGTTTTGTGAATGCTTTTTTTTTGATGAACATGGAGAGCAAAAACTCCCCTTAAACAGGAGGAAGCCTCTACCAGAACCATTGTTGTATCAATAGTCTATACTCATAGCCACAAGCTGACAAAGCGGTATTTTATTTGTTGCTCCCTTTTGTGATTAGTGGCTTTGTTGTGTTCCGGGTTGTTGTTTTATTGTATTCGTGTCATCTCTTCTGCCTCTGTATGTTCTTTTCCTTTTTGTTTCTCCCTCTGCAGCCTTGAGGCACGGCAGGAGGCGGAGCCAGGTGCTCGGCGCTCTCACACCTGATTACTGTCTGGTTACTGTCTGGCCTGCCCGGCCTGCAGCTCAGTGCCGGATGATTCCTTCAGCTGACCACGTGCGTTTCCCCTTGTGCCTTATCCCGAGTCTCCCTACTCGTGCCTCAAGCCTGCAGAAGCTCCCGTTGTAAGTTTCTTTGCTACTTTGAAATCTTTTCATTTCTTCCGCGTTTGGGTGATAATTCATTCGTTATTTTTCCCTCTTTTTCTTCGGAGGCGATTTTGGTTTACTCACTGAGCCTTTTTGAGCGTTTTTAGTTTCCGTCGATACTTGTCCCACGAGACATTTTGAGTTGTACTTTGTTTGTTCTTGATTGCTTCTTTGCTTAACTCGCTCTCTTCCCGTTTCAGTTTTTGCCGAGTCATCCCAGCAGTTTTTTTTTTTTCCCTAGGCTGGAGATTTTGAATTATTCTTTTGTTGAGAACTTTATATTACTTTGTTCGAACTGTCTCTGCATATTGGGTCCTGGCCTTTTTATATTTTGTGATTCTGGATCGTAACATGTTTGCTGTAAATGTTTGCATAAAAAATGATGAATTGAATTCTCTAAAATCAGAAGAAACCAGAACTTACAGCAAGATGAGTTATGGAGGAAGTTGTTTTTTATTTTTTTATTTTTTTTAGAGATCTGCCGTATGAAGTGGTATGTCACTTGGTATTTGTTACTTTGGATAATTTAATCAGCATGTCAGTGTGACAGAATGAAATGTGACATCGCTGAGAACTCTTCAAGAAAAGACCTCAATTAATCCTCAAGAGAGATTGGACAATCAACTCCTTGAAGTAACAGATTGAACTTTGTGACTCACTTGGCTCACCATCGCTTACTGGAGGAGATTTAACAGAATGAGGGGGCTCTTCACCATGTCGTCTTGAATATTCCTAAAAGACTCCTACTCCGACTGGTGAAGGATTGGACTAAATGGCCAAGAAGTCCTTCCTGTTCACCTCCATTGTAACTGATGAGGAGTACTTTAGCTTCAGTTATTTAGAATTATGTTTTACAAACCAAATTTTGAATCAATTTTATGTTGTTGCTACCTTGCCAAACCGCTTTAATAAAATACCGAATTTGCATTTAAAGAGAAGTAGCGGACATTGGATTTTTGAGTATTTTGGTGATAGTAAAAAAAATCAGGTTTACAGTGTTTCAACATCATCAGTGGTTCTAAATGGTTACTCTAGCTCCTGAATACAATAATATCCTTGTGGCCTTTATTCCCAGTCACTAAAATATTACCTGGCATTTAGCAAGTGCGCCGATCATGAGGAGAGCTGCCATAACAGGTGTGGCTCAGCCGAAGGAGGCAAGGGGTGCCTCTCACCCATGTCCCGCGTCCTACGGAGCATCTGTCTCGGGCAGGGATCCACACCTATTATGCATCGCGTGCTTGGTCGCTAAACACGCGCAGGCTTCACTGGTGGACCACCTCGCCTGTGCTCACTGCTCCGTGATGCCAGAGAAAATCCTGGAGAGGAGATTGAG
>CAAKHG010004201.1:20087-37677 GCA_901007715.1 Dactylopterus volitans
CACTTCCTCAGAAGTAACTTTCATTACTTTTTTTTCTAATGATTGTGAAAATTTGCGGGACGAATGCGGCCCTATTTTGGACTACTGCCATGCAAGTGTGTGTGTTTGCAATTAACTGCATAATTGGTGCTAATATAATTTATATACATATAAATATATTTTACTTTACTCCATCATGAAGTACTGAACAAATTTATCATATACTTTTCGGATGATGATGTACATTTGCAGGTACAATGAGTGGTCAAACTTCTCACTGACAGATGTGAGAAAACTGAGAAAAACAAATCTGTTCTGAAGGGTGAAAATTTTGGAAATTCAGATTTTACTCATTATTTAATCCCCTTAATCTCTCAAGTTTACTGGTTACTTTTCAATAGAAACGATAAGTGGAAACGGGGACACTTGACAATAACAATAATTTTGCACAAACGCTGTGTAAAAGGGCCGATTACCAAAACCCCGAAATGAGTACGTCGCTATCATATACTGTGTATTATTCCTTTTCCCCGGACCTTTCTTCCTAATTACTTAAATTTCACAATGAAGAAAATGTGACACACTTTTGCAGCTTGTACATGATGTACAATCACACACTTGTATGTGCTACTCTGATTGTGTTCTCTGTGTCTCTCCCTCCCTCTCTATTTGATTTGGGGGAAGTGCCCAGTCAACCCCGAAAGCTTTAAAAACAACAGGGGTGGACTGCGTGTTTGGGTTCGATAAGAGTCGACAGAGGTAAGGCTTCATTTTCTGGCATCATGTTTGGAGTTATCCAGTAGTATATAAAATATGTTTTACTTACTTATCAGTAGCATAATGTACAGTGGGTGCACAGTGTTTTTATTTCACCCATGTTTAGTTTACAAATAATCCATTCTGCAACAGGATCTTGCTTTTAAACTTTTAGGTAGTTACTCTTGATTTCAAGCTTGTGTATTTTTATATGTAAAAATTTTCAAACAGCTCATAAAATCTGAATCAAATATACAATGTTTTTCAGGGGAAATTGGTTTGCCTTTTTAGACACACAAATTTAAATCACATTTGCAATTTGATCACCAAACTTGAACTACTTTTAAATTAATACGCTTTGGTGCTCTCAAGCCTGTTGGAACGGACAACACAGACTTAGAGTGCAGCTCTTAGTCTTTCTTCCTTGTCTGTCTGTCCGGTTACCCCGACATGCCTCTGTGCGGTGGTTGTTTACCCCATAACAAACTTCGCAGATTAACTCCACATGTGATGAGAGAGACAATGAGGGTTTGCTATTTTCATTATTATGGGATCAGACTGACCGGCCACTTGGTTCAGTGCTGGTGGAACAAACATTGTTTCGATGCCAAATGCTGGGTCTGCTGTTAAACCAGAGTGTTCTACATGTGCTGCCTTGCACTGTAGTCTGAAGGCTGCATTTTTATTATTTGAATTGCACTTACGTACACTTTGCGTGCTTTAGCACGAATATATGAATTTCCATACAACCCCCCCCGATGTTGGTAAATTTTTGTCACATTGCTCAGCACCTGATATTGACTATACATCAATATCAGGATCTTAGAAATTAAGTCAGCATTAAAGTGTTAGAAACTGCATTTCCTTTATTGCCGCCCAAGGCTGATTCCAAATGCAATTTAATCCCCTTAGATCTTCATGTTAGAATGCCCAACTATATAGGAACCTTCAGTATCTGTCGTCAACTCCCCTGTGCATAACAGCTGTTGTGTCTTTGTGTGTTTGAATTTGTTTTAAGTCTTACTCAGCTGTTTAAATTATATTCAGTCTTAGGTTCATTCATCATCAGACAGTCAATCGATCGAGGATATAATGTTAACTTTCCTTAACCATGATTGCCTGCTTTAAATCATTAGCCAAATGCCTTTGCCTGAGGTGGGTGGGACCTTGGTACTGTGGTTACATGTCCTGATTGTTACTGTGGAGGCCAAGATGGTAAAGTGTTGTTATTTGACGTGTTATGTGAAAGAGTGTTTTGTTCTCCACTCCAGGCAGCCGGGGAGGACAATGTGCTCTCGCCTGTGGCTGTGGATCTGTGTGGCCCTCCCGGGTGCACTGTGGGCTTCAGCTGCCACTCTGCTGGTGGAGGCCGAAAATACTGCCTCCAGGATCTGCAAACCCGCCCCAAACTGGGAGATAAAGGGGCAAGCACCCATGCAGGAGCTGCTGGGAAATGTGGTGGTTGTGGCACTACTCAAGGCCAGCTGACAGTTCTGTCTAACACAGGCAGCCAAGTAAGAAACAACCTAAATGAAACCATTATAATTGCTGTACACCAATGATACACGTTATATCACGTTTGTCAGACCATGAGTTAAATAGCAATAGTTGTGCTGGTCAGACAGTTTGACAGCTCCTGAACAGGGAAGGCAAATGGTCTATATTGCCCCCTGGTGACTGAAATGTGTCTGCACCCCAAATGCAAAGCAATAGCTGTTACTTGAAAGAACGTTGTATATTAATTTCCCATAAGGATTCACACATTTATAAAAAGGACCTCCATCCTCCTTCAAACAGTCGGGATGAACTTTGAAATGACTCAGCTTGATTGTCTCCTCCTGTGTGTCTAGGATTGGAGGCCTGCGTGAGAAGCTGAACGGCAGCAACCTGACAGAGGTGTCGTTCATGATAGTAAATGAGCGTGAGGCTTTATCCAGAGCCATGTACTGGGAGCTGAAGAGAAGAGCGCCCCCTGGTATTCCAGTGTATCAACAGGCTCCCTTTCAAGATGATGTGTGGGAGGCACTGGATGGTGATAAAGATGACTTCCTGGTCTATGATAGGTAGGGCCAACAATCTTCCTCATGACAGGTATAGATCACAGACTGTGGGTCATGCAGTGAGCTACTCCATCTGGGCTGGAGCTCTTTGTAAAGTGTCAACATAAATTGCGAAAACTCTGGAGAGAAAATGAATAAAATATTCGGGTCCGAGCACTCCTGGCCTGCCAGTTTCCAGGATGTCTGTCCTGCATTTTAAGTTCGACTACACGTTATTAAAACATATTCTTTGTCAATTTAAGCCTACACAGGATCATTTTAATGTGCCCAAGAATTTCATATTGAGGTTTCCCGAACAAAAAAACAACTCAGAAAGTCTGATCTCATTCATTCTTTCAAACTGTAATGTAAGCCTCGATAGCTTTTGAGGTTTCCCTAATTTGCAGTAATGTTGAGATGCAGATAAATATGCAAATTTACACAAACCCAAGGTGACAGTACTCAGTGGAAACACTTTCACCCTGAGATGAAGTGATTTGAAATCATTGTATTGAATTGTCCATGGATGGGGAGAGTGCCAATGTTGAGAATGTGTTACAGGTAATTCCAAGTATTTGGCGCCCCACAACTCAAGGCATGTTTTTCCAAGTCCAATTTAACCTCAGCATAAGAGAAGAGATTGAGTTTTGTCCTATGTTCCAGACCAGCGTAGTATCTGAGAGGACCAACTTTGTTAGAAAGAACACAATGTTGAGTGTCGTAGGGATCTCTAGTAAGGAATCTTTGGGCAAAATGATAAACTGAGTCTAAATGTTTGAGACTGGAAGCAGCAGCTTTTCTGTAATGTGATTATATCGCCATAGTCTAGGATGTTTCAACTACATTTTGTTTCTGCAGTTCAAAGGGAAACTGAGTGTTTTGCTGCCACAGTTTGGTAATTTTCAATAGGAAGTTTTAATGTCAATGATTCATCAAGCCAAATACCTGGTTATTTGCATCTCTCAATATCTCTAGCTCAAGAAAAATGCAATAACTTTGTTTTGCATACAAAAAGTATAAATCTAAGGTTGGTAAGTGTTGTAAGTTGTAGATTCTCAACAGCAACTTGGCAAAACAATACAGGATAGATACAAAATAGTGTCATCCACATGCAGGTGGACACCACAATCGGCTAGACAAGAGTCAATGTTATTAATATAAAGTGTAAATAAGATAGGACCCAGAATTGATCTTTGTGGGACGCCTTTTGTCACTGGTAAAAACTCGGATGGCGTGTTTACAGTTTTGACACACTGAAAAACTTCTGAAAAGTAACTCTGAAATCATTGAATCAACCAAACCCAATGTTACCATATGTCTGAATCAATCATTCCTAGCGCATCTGTGCATTTCTGACAAATATTAGAAATTATACGATGAAATTTTGATAATGATGCAGATTTTGATTCTCTTTCTTTCTTGTTTTTGTTCAGGTGTGGTCTCCTTACCTTCCATATTGTGCTACCATACAGCTTCTTGCATTACCCATATGTAGAAGCTGCCATCAGAGCCACCTATTTTAAAAATATCTGCAACTGCTCTGTGAGTAATCACAAATACATAAGCATGCATGCTTATACTGTAGATGCACACATGTTCAAACATTTGAGAGTATAGTGTTCCAAGAAAAACACATACGTACATCTGTCAATGTGATAGTGACTATTTACACACATTCACTTACATTCTATGTTTCAATGAGTAACTCAGATGAAACTCTTCAATTTAAAGCCGTATAAATATATATTGAAAATATTAATAATGGATAAAATTAGATGTTTGAACTAAAAGTGGTCATTGTAGTGACAACCCCATTGATGATTCAACAATGATTATTTACAGACATAGGGAGCTCTTTTCTGTGAAACATTCATGTAAGATAACTGTGTGCCAAACTATACAAGGAAAAAGTTAGCAACTATCTGGTGGACATAATGGAACATTTAGGAGCCTGGTAGCCAGATCATTTTTGTTTCCTGGAGATCGAGGTTTGTAATAAAGTACAGGATGTATTTTGATTGGATAGCCAGAAACACAAATCCAATTAGAACATATTTCCTAACGTTTACTGGATGTGTAGTTATCATTGCAAGTGAGGCGGTTGTATGCGACTCTCAGCTTGTTCTGCTGCGCTGAAGTGGCTGAAACACAATTTTAATAAAACAAACTTTTAACACAGGACTGACAACAGCACTTCCAAGTGATAATAATGGCTATTTTGTCTTTCTCAGGAAAATTCAACTTTATCAAGCGACAGGTACAGTATTATGAGGAGTGAGACAGTGAAGTTAACCAATGTCAACCAGACAACTGCATTACCCACAGTTCAACTGGACACTCATGATTCAGAGGTGACAGAGGGAGCGCCAAGACTTAAGCACCATCATCATCATCATCATCATCATCATCATCATAATCATCCTCACCACCACCATCAGCCCAGTCACCAGAATCATACTCAACATGAGCAGGACACAAATCAGAGTACAACTCAACGTCCTCCTCCTCCACATCATCATCATCCTCAGCATCATCATCACTATCATCACCATCAGCACCATGACCATCAGCAGCCCGCAAACGAAAGTCATTATCATAGGACGGAAATGGATAATTAGGATGCCAGTTGAATTACTGATGTTTTTTGTGCACTCCACCTATAGTTAGGTAAGGTGGATTTCTTTTTGTTTGTGTGGGTTTTTACCTTTAGTAACATGCGTTTTACTTTAATGACAAACTAGCAGCAGTTGAGACCGTAGTCTCTCTGCCAGCATTGCCACACCTCGCTCCTCGATGCTGAGACAGTAGCTGTCCTGTATCTCCTGTTAATGACGTCTACAGTTCAAAACCTGCCTGCAGGATGCTGTAGATAGATGTGTCTGGAGAGACAGCGTGGGCCAACTGTTAGCCAGAGGAAGGTATGCACTGCTGCTGGGGAGACCTCAGTCCGGCTACTCACTGTTCCTTCCCTCTGTTTCTTTTGGAATATACTGGTGATTTGTTGTGCTACTGCACTCATAATCAATGTTACAGGAACCTTCTTTCTACGTAATTGACTGTGCACAAGGAATTTGGGAAGTAACACATGAGCAAGATGTGAAACAAAATTCATGTGACTACCATCACACCAGTTTTTTGGTGTGCCAGTGCTATTAGATTCAATTGTTTCATTGTGTGTGGAATAAAATAGGAAGTGTGAAATCCAAGAAGAACATAAAATGCTGCAGTGCTGGTTATGTTATTGTAATGCTCAATATTGCATATATTCAGTAAATTGTAAACTTTTATCATGATTGATGATTTCTTGGATGTAGATTTAATTTTAAGAATGTTATTTTGAATTAAAATATTTTGAATTTATGTGTGCAACTGCATAAAATAGACAATGATGTGATCTGAGTCATTTCTGCATTGGAGGTAGCTGCTTGATTTTAGTGTTTACTCATTCCATAACAGTGTAATAACAGGAGACATACAAGACACCAAAAAAGTGGCAGCTCTGCGAGGTTGCATTTGAGTTAAATGCAAACGTCAGCTGGGTTAACTTATTGTAGAGTAACATTTCAATATAACTGTCTGGTATTACTTGCTTAGAAACAACATCAGCATTTGTCTTCAGAAATATTGTGGACTGAATGGAAGAAACCAATCAAATTTTACACCAACAGCATCACAGAAATGCTACTTAGGCTAGTAAAAACACTGATGACTGTAAACGTTCATAAAACCCATCACCTCTGAAGAGTCTATAATTTGGCTTCTTAGCTGCAACTATACAATATAATGTGAATAGTGTTCACCATTTCCATCATCACAAGACGCAAAGTAACCCACAGCTGTTGGATGCCAATCATCTTGTAGGAGAGCGCTGATAAAATTCACTGGCTGAATTCATTCATTCATCGTCTTCCGCTTATTCTGGTTACGGGTCGCGGTCGTGCTGGAGCCGATCCCAGCTGACAACGGGTGAACGGCGGGGTACACCCTGGACGAGACGCCAGCTCATCGCACGACCACATGAAGCACAGACAACCACTCGCACGCACACCTACAGGCAATTTAGAGTAACCAATTAACCTCAGCAAGCTTTTGGAGGTGGGAGGAAGCCGGAGTACCCGGAGAGAACCCACGCAGACATGGGGAGAGCATGCAAACTCCACATAGAAAGATCCCAGGCCGGGAATCGAACCTGCGACCTTCTTGCTATGAGGCAACAGGGCTAACCACTCTTCACTGGGTGAATTAAAACTTCAAATCAAATCAAATTAAATCACCTAATTCATTTTTTGTTCATGAATGTTTATAAAAATTCAGGGCCAACAACAGCATTTGATGATAACCTCTACACTGCATTGCCAAGAGCTGCTAGCGCAGCTAAAAATAAGCCAGGGGTCCGTTGCTGGTTGGTCCAAAGTGAACAGAATATTGTAATTAAGTTAATCATGTTTTGTGCCATATTGTCACTAAAACTAATGGAATGAATTGTCAATTCCACAGGTAGGTTTCTATGAACTCTGCTGTAGCTGCATTGAATCTTGAATTTGTCTGGATTCACTACCGAAACTGCTTGCTCACACCATTATAATTGTCATTTTAGTTCCATACATTAAGTTATGAACGCTAATCTTTATCTATACAGATGATTTTGATTTTGACTTTACCATTGTATATCTTTTGGGTGTGGTTTTCATATTTTGTTTTTTTTATATATATAGGCGTCTGAGGCAGACACCTATATAAATAAAAACTTCCACTCTGCTAGGTGGGATTTAGCTGACAGGTGCTTTAGCTGCCACATGGGTGTAAGGAAAGACACAGCCATATGTCATGCAGGACACACACACACTGGCACACAGGTGGATTACCGCAGTACTTCTTAACACATGGCTGAGATGCAGCATACCTTTGATCCCTGGATGAACTGAGGAGAAAACTTGCAACCGGTCACCAACACAATGAAGGTACAGTCACTTTATCATGGTTACCTTGTTTCTGTATTACCCAGAATATCCATGATATTGTTATTATTTTTCATCTGCTGACATCAAACCAGAAAGACTGAGCGCAGTTAAGCGTACACTCCCACTTGGTTCTGATTTGGTCAGAGCCACATTCTGAGGAATCCTGTGACAGATCTTTGGGTCTTTGGATGAAAGCTTTAATGCAGCAAATAACCTCATCGACTCTAGATTAGCTTTGCAGTTTGCCGTGGATGGCTATTAGCATTACTATCAACCCAATGAAAACATTATCTGTTGCTGCAACTTTTGGCAGAGAACACATCTTTCACGATACATCTCCTTTCCCTAATGATTTACATGCTAAATCTCAGCAGGTTGTAGCAGCCTGGCTCTGTCTGGGATTTTCCTCTGCAAATCCCAGTGAGGAGACTACTAGAGAGGCTAAACTACTTAGCTGTGTCCACACAGCCTGCTGCTTCCACCAATTAGTGCTTTCACTCGCATTCAGTGGTGCAATGTTGTACAAATCCCTTGATAGAGGAATAGACACTTCCACTGTTCAGCTACCAACAAGGAAAAGCTGTGTGGATATTTTATAGGGTGAAAAAACACAATAGACAAGATAAAGCCAGATATATAGACGGATAACTATTGGATATTTGGTTTTAAATAAGATATGCAAAAGCAACGCATTAACTGAGCTTCTGCGTGAATAGACCAGTGCTTGGCTGGTGAATCTGCTGCCACCATAGGGGGTTGCTAAAGTTCTGTCAAGAGACGCTAATGCAACCTTAAATATGAACTGCATCATGAACATACAGGAAGACAGAGATGAAACGCAGCAGACAATAGATGGCAGCACTTTCACATGTTAATCACGGCTGGACATTCATCAAGCTGTCGTCCACATGAAGCAGCCGTTGATCTACAAGATTATTAGTTATTATCCATTCTCAAGAGATACTTGTGGATTAGTGAATTTAATCCTTGAATTATAATCCACATCATCTCTAGGTCTTGATTAAATTTGCTGTTGAATGTATTTTTGTCTTCATTTTAAGATTTTTGAGTACATTTTTTTTAATGATCACATGAAATATGCTGTCACTCTTCTAAGAGTGATAACACCCCCATTATAAATAGCTGAAATGTGATATGAGATTGTTCAAAGCGTCTCCGGAAGGTTCTTTTAAGCATCATAGTTTGACCTCTTTCTGGTTGGCCTATTCTGCACTAAATGGCGAATGATTCTTGTCCGCATGCATTTCAGGCGCTCACCATGTGGCAAAAAATCACATTATTCTACCAAGGGATTCTGGAAAATGGAGGTATGCTCTAATTTTCAGCTAATTACTATATTTATTTAAAAAAAAATACAGAGCTATTTCTTTTTAGACTTCAGCACTGTCTTTTTCTCCATCTAGATAAGAGGACAGGCAGTTGGCTGCTGGTCTACTCACCTGTTCCCATCAGCTGTATCTTCATTTTCTACCTCATCATTATATGGGCGGGGCCAAAGCTGATGGCAAAGAGGCAGCCAGTCAACTTGAAGCCTGTCTTGATAGTTTACAATTTCAGCATGGTCTGTCTGTCTGCATACATGTTCTACGAGGTACTTTTGAGTGTATGTCAAGAAAGACTTGTGGATGAGAATCTATCACAGATGCGAGGTCCCACACATTTAAATCTGAGGGGATGTGACAATTCCAGTCAGTCAGTAACAGGAAGTGATTTCACTCACTTACAGACAGGCTTGTGTGTGTGAGAAAACTGGTGTGGTGACTGAGCAGAGAGATAAAAGCAGCTTTTGTCTTTCCAGTTCACAGCCTCTTCCTGGTTGGCCAGATACAGTCTGCTGTGCCAGCCGGTCGACTACAGCGACAGCCCGCTGGCCATGAGGGTAAATCTTTTTACTGAGTGCTACACTCATGATTAAAGTCACATACAGTTTTTCACACACCGTGATGACCAAAATATTTCTGTTTTAACTGTCAAAGAACACCCTGAAATGTTTCTTTTTCAGTCTAAATAAAGTTGGTTCTCCACATTTGCACGTTTATGTTCTTGAAACAAATGATCTGTGCTGCGTTTTTACTTACTGCACACTAATTCCAAGTGTCTGACAGATGGCCAGAGTGTGCTGGTGGTTTTACTTCTCCAAAGTTATTGAACTCAGTGACACAGTGAGTATGGCAACAGGATTAATTGATAATGATGATTTATTTCCAATTATAAAGTGTAAAGAGATCATCACGAGGTAAAAACTGGTTGCAGATTATAAGAAAAATGGCATCATCCACATTAATGTTGGTTCCCCGCACAATTCACAATTCTATTCTATCTGCCATCATTCGCTATCCCCAGTGATGGAAATGGATCACAGTAAAACGGTGATTCGCAACTTTATGACAGTGGCTAAAACAGTTATACCATCTGGAAATGGAAATAGAAAGCTTTTTGTTTCCACCTTAAGTGTTTCAGTTTTTACAGGAATGCCGAATGCACCTGACAGCTATTTATGGGGATAAAATGCTTACAAGTATTGTATGAATTCCCGAAACTGCAGCTTTTGTGTATGTTAACTGTATTAACAAGATGTTACGCCTGCAGATATTTTTCATCCTGAGGAAAAAGAACAACCAGCTGACCTTCCTTCATGTCTACCATCATGCCACCATGATCTTCAACTGGTGGGCAGGGGTTAAATATGTGGCGGGTGGCCAGTGTGAGTACATGCGGTGTCACTCAGTGTCAAAGTAGCTTTGACTGTGTGGTAATTATTATGTCTGTGGACACACATATCTGCTTATTAATGTACAGGATTCCATATATTTATCCATTAGCAAGATGCATGCATGAATGCGCACATGCACTCACCCTGACATTTCTGCTCATAGCTTTTCTGATCGGCCTGATCAACTCTCTGGTTCATGTGGTGATGTATCTCTACTACGGCCTGGCAGCTCTGGGACCAAGCGTGACCAAATATCTGTGGTGGAAACGCTACCTCACAATGCTGCAGCTGGTAAGTAGAATTATTTCATTTCATTTTATTCTATTTTTGGATAATGATGCATCCACCCCCCCAGGTCACCACAAGTTAACTTAGTGACATTTAGGCCAAATCCAAATGTTGGGATTTCACTGCTCCTGCAAACTTGTAGACTCTGTGAGCGTGTTCTCAGGAAGCTTGCAAGAGTTAATTTATTCAAGCCTACAATTCATCCAGGTCACAAGGAGCTTCAAGTGAACTTTCAGCAGACTTTAGGAGAATCCGGTTGGCATGCAGACTTCATTAAACTATACTGATTTAATCATACATAATTCACAATTTTCCAATTGTAAATGAAAAAAAAAAATACTATAAATATGTAAAACAGTTACCTCATTAAAAAATAACTTGAATCATTAGGGCCAGAGATACCATGCAACCACATCCTGATATAGAACATTTTATAAGTATAACTGCATTGTATTACTGTAGTCTTTCAGTGATGACAGTTGCTGTGGAAAACAGGCATAAAAAAGTAAAAAAGTATTTCAGGGTAAATAATACCTCACTCATTTTGCCCAAAATCTGAACATTTGTATTCAGAAGTATTGCATCCTCGCAGACAGTAAACCGGTTACAGTACTTACAAATGGAGTCTTTAAGGGCTCATAACACACGTTCAGAGGATGGACATTTGGGTTTGGCCTCACCCTCTGGGTTCTTGGTTGCTTATTTTCATGTGCTGGAGCTTTGGATCACTTAGCAGGACGACGTGTATATGTCTGCCACTGTAATGACATTATATTACAAGGAGCTATAGTGCTGTAAAGCTGAGAGAAATTCATTTCGCTCAATTTTTCAACATAGAAAAGTAAGTCCATTCATAAATGTGTTACAGAAATATTCTATATCAGAGAATCAGATGAGAGCATTTCTCGTCGTTGATGGCTGAAAAGTACTTAGGAAGTCAAATCTGAGACTTTTGGATTTTCTTTCCATACTTCTTTTGGATTCTGATCGATTCAATCTGCAGTTCAAATCATTTTAAGAGTCTTTAAATAATACAGGGATAGCTTAGAAGCTGTGAAATTAATAGTATTTACTCAGCATTCGGGTAAACTGTAGGTCCAAGGTGCTTACTGTATTCCTCCCGTGGAGCTGAACATGGCCACTTGATTAGTTTGTCATTGTTCTGGTTGGCTGGACTGTGATGAGGCGGATTAGCAGCTCAGATGCTCCTCACCCAACTACTGGACCATCTGTTTTCTATTTATGGCACTGATGCAGAGACAATGCATCCTATAGGTTTTTTGCTTTTGTATGGCTGCATCATCATATGACTGCCATTATGTAACAATAACCATGATGACCTTAGAGGTGACCCACAAGCCCTCATTGACAGTTGGAGGCCCGATTTTGTGCACTGAAGCTGAGAAGTGTGTGTGTGTGTGTGTGTGTGTGTGCGCGCGCGCTTGCATGTTGTGAGTGTGCGCAGTCGTTACTTTTGTGTTTTTCAGAGCCAATTTACACTGGAAGCTGATGGTGCAGGGCGGCGGGGGCGGGGGTCCGTTATTTCATTCATACAAATAATGCTGCTTTTGGCCTGAATAATTACTCAATGAGACATATGGATATTGATCAGTCTATAGTGTTTATTATAACAATGACAGCATTTCAAGCGTTTTTGTGACATAGATTAGATTGACAGGCTAGTTTGTGATGGAGAAACAGGATATTATGTCCAGCCAACTGATTTTGAGACAATAGACGCACAAATAATTCCAAAGTAATAGGCTCTGACAGAAAATTAAAGGGATCCATAAAGGGAATGATGACTTTCCCATGAAACTAGGCTGTTTGTGCAGTAGAATGGCGTAAATATTGCTGAAATTAGTCCTACATGACCAAGAAAACGGAGTAAAGGGGCTCTGGTACTGCATTATGTTCAAAAGGTAATAATCCCACAACAACCCCAAAAAAACCAGGCACCTTGTCTTCCTGAGGCTACGCCCACTTCCTAAACTCCGATCAGACCATCACTATCACTGTAAACCAAAACAGCCTGTCTGAAATGTCTGAGGGAAAAGTAGTTCAATGGTGTCATGCTGGAATCAAATAATCAGGACTACAAATATGCGCCAGAGGACAGATATGACTGCGAGGAGGAGGTCAGCGCAGCAGCAGAGGCGCAATGTTCTCGCAAATATTTTGGGACAACATTCAGACCGAGAAGAGCTGGAAGCAACGTTGATGCAGGACCCTGAAAGAAAAGTGTAAGAATCAGCTCAGTATTAGTGTTGCTGACATGGCAGTGTTGCAGTGTGAAATCTTTGTCTGTCAGTGTGGCCCATTCATAAAAAGCTGCGCACATATACCATTTTTGTCACAGTTTGGTGTCCTGCAATGCTGAGTTTAGACAAATGTCAGTTACACAACTGCCATGCTGTCAGTCTGCATTAGTTGGATGAAGATTTTAGATATTGACACATCCATTAGAGCTACTATAGTTACTGTCTGGACAGTGTGCAACTGACAGTTGGTTAATGAAGGTTTTTACTGAATGAGGGTTGGAGTGGGCTGGGCATAGCTGGGAAAAATGTGCAGCCAATCGTCTCTTGATCCGACAGTGGATGGATGCAGGCATGCAAATGATGTGAAAGTGCAATCTGTAATTTTAGTGATCTGGCGCAACACGCCGCCTGGTGGGTGAATGAATGAGTGGGGGGCTTTGGGTGTTGGCATATACAGCGCACTTTGTTAGGATTCAAAGCTGGTTAAAAGTTGGCAAAGATTACTTTTAGCACTGTTGAAACAGTACAAGTCATCCCATTCTCAGTAATACCATTCTAACTGCTAACAAGAATGCTAATGAAATCCTGTGAAAAACAATCGACTGTATGAAAGAACTGAAAATACCTTCTGGGTCAAAAAAACTGAAGGCAATGCGGAAGAGCCTTTAAACCTGCATTCTTTCTCACAGCCAGCAGGGGTGACACTTCTGGTTGCACAAATACATCTGATTGTCTGATTGTCGTTGGGAAAACCTAAATCACCCCCCTCAGGAAACATTTTCCTCGTGAGTTTATGGCCTCAATTGTTAGCTTCAAAACAAGCTTCAAAGTGATAATTTTTTTTTAAATTATTGTCCCATTTAGAGTGAAGTAGATGATAAACAGGGTATGCTTTCAGACATGGCTAATTTGTGATTGACAAGTCTCTATCATACTTGAATTAATAAGGACACAGGTGCGTCTCTCATTTCCCGTTGCTAAGAAACCCCTAATATGATGACAGTCAACAAGGCGAGCCTCAGGCTTCAAAACAGGCCACAAACATTGGTGACAGTCTGCTGACTCTGTCCAGTTATCCTATACAGTCTATGTGGAAAAAACAAACAAACAAACATGACTTCGACAATGCTTTTGGAGCTTAGTTGTCTCTGTTTCGGTCATACTGAACGTTCTAAGATATCAGTATTTATAGATTTTCTTGTCCACAGGTCTAAATGGTGAGGTTGTGGTCACTCAGCCGGTATTTAATTATTAACTCTATAATTCTGTTGTTCCTCTCTCCCTCCCTCTCTCTATCTCTCTTTCTCTCTCTCTTTGTCTATCCCTCTATCCATCTCCACCTCTTTTACCAGCTTCAGTTTTTCATAGTGACCATCCACACCACCTACAACCTGTTTGCCAACTGTGATTTCCCCGACTCCATGAACTCAGTGGTGTTGGCCTACTCTCTCAGCCTCATCGCGCTCTTCAGCAATTTCTACTACCACAGCTACCTCACCATGAAGAAGAGAAAGACAACATAGAGCAGTCACGATGTTCGTAATAAAACATTCTTTCGGTAGTCTGTGTGTTATAATTGCTCGTGTCTTAACACACACAGATATGTACACACACACCACAGGACTACACACACGCATTAACACTCGTTTCATTGCTCCCCTCCCCCAGGAGTTACTGGGATGAGTATTTCTAATCACCACTGGGGACGCTTTATTTTTCACGTTCAGCCATTGGCTGACAGTCATAGCCAATCAACTGTTAGCTACCATTAGCTCTGTATCCCACAATCACCATTAATCTCTCCCCTTAGTTTTAGATCAGGGACCCCCTTCACCAACTGTCTTACATTTAATCCCTCTCACCCCCACAGGCCCCCCGCTCCATCTGTCATGGTGTAGAAATGTAATTGCATTTGTTAAGCAATCCCATCTGCTCCCCCTTGTGGACAGAAATGAAAGGACCCTTAGATGAGAGGGTTTTTTTTTTTCTCACATTATATTCCCCCCGCTATCATCACTTATTCTCATTCTGTTCACTATCTATTTCTTTTCTTTTATCTCCAGCAGCATATTGGGTTTGACTATCCACTGTTCGACTCTCAACAGGGGGGGAGACAAAATAAGAGAATACCACATGAAAAAGCACTTTGAAGTGGCTGAATCAAAGTTCTGAAGGAAGTTAGCCAGGCAAGTCGTTTTAATACCAATCAGCACAATGTGGCAACTTGACGAAGTTCAAAGAGTCACCACTTTGTATGTGAGTTTTCCGAGCAACATGAAACAACTCACAAAGGAATGAGGAAGCCAAACTCTTTGCAAAATGGCACCTTCTACTAAGACAAACTGATCACATGGTAAAACTGCCTTTTTTTTCTTTTTTTTTTCTTTTTTAACATATGAGAGCTGTAAATGACTGTCTACATGGTTATGGGACTGCATCATTTCTGCATGCTCATTCTGGCATAATGAGCTCAGAACTGTGAGAAAAAATATTGTGAGCTGCTGATGCCAGTGATGCCAACCAGTGAACATAGTGGCTCTCGATCTGTAATGAGTGAGTTTCAAAGCCGCTCATTCTCCCGCAGAGCATATTCAAGATTAGAGCAAGAGCATGAAGTCAAACTGCTACTATTCCCGGTTAACTAGATGGAAAGATCAATGGAACTGCAGTGCAAAAATATCTGTATTCGAACCATTAAACACACTCACACACACACACACACATACGCACGCACGCACACACACACACAGTCACACACACACAGATCTACACTCGTTTCTAGTGTGAATGCGAAGGGTTCCAGCAAAAAAAACAAAAATAAAAACAAGAAAGATCTTGGAAATACTTGGACATGCAATTAAATTCATTTAATTCAGTGTTCATGCATTGTTGCAGTCATATACTGAATCTCTCTATAAAATCAGGGAATTTCTATCTGCCTGCCTGTCTCTTGCCTATGTCTCGTCTGGCCTAAATCAAATTTGCCGAGTGTGTCACTGGGGACTCGTGTGAGTACAACGTTGAATTTGGTGACATTTGGAAATGCGACTGTCACTCTGAGCCAGCAGAAGGTGGTCTTGAGAGGACTACAGCTTATTACACATTTGATATAGGTAAATTACAAATTAATTGGTGAAGCGCCGCTCTAGAGCAGTGGAGGGTTGGATGAAGATGATGCGTTTCCACCTCACCAGCACGATTTATCCAGGAAACAAGTTGCAGCTAAAACACCTCATTCACAAACACTTAAACTGTTTTAGAATTTTGTAGCTTTCTGTAAACTTTGCAAACCATAAATGGCTTAATAGGGTAGGAATTTTCACAGCTGCCAATTCCCGTCCGTTCGGACTCCTCCACTCATCTGGAACCACAGTGGCATTGCTGCACCAGCTGAGTCTGCCTCTTTCCTGTCAATATGGTTCTAGAAAAAGCTTTTATTTAACGTGAAACCACAGGCCGTCCTCTCTAAGAAAAAGCACTAGCTTCACAACTATGCCATTTAGCAGCCCTTCTGTGTTTATCTTGTCCTGTGCCAATATTTGAGTTTAGAAGTACAGCGAATGGGGCAGGCATTTTGCTGGGGACCCAGTTAAGTTGGAGTGTTGAGCTCGAAGTCGTTTCGGACAGCTATGTTCTGAGCAGGCGCTGCACCAGTATTTATATGAAACCAGAGTGATATCATCCATTGGTGTGTGTGGGCATTTTGAAGCCTCTAGTTCATCATTTTGGCTGTTGTAGCTGCAGTGGTGTAGCTGCAGTGAAGGTTTGGTCACTGAGAAAGAGGCCTACCCCAAATAATACACTGCTTTATCATCTATTTACTCAAAATGGGATCATTATTTTTATAAATTCATCCTGTATGTGTTGAAGAAGACTTGACACTTGATGTTTGCTGAGGTAAAAATCAGGAGAGACATGCATGTCCTGCAATTTTCTCATAGATTTCATTCTCTGCTGGCCATTAAAATGCAGGTGGAATGCATCATGAATGCAGGTTGTTCTAGACATATTTAAATTCTACAGGTTTAATGTTGTGAGTACTATGGAAATTTTTCATTGCACACTGCTATCACTGATCTGAGCGGGGTTTATCTCCTTCCCTCAGAAACAGGAGCAACATGCATGACTTCCATGCAGGTTGTTTAACAATAGGATCGACAATTAGCAAAAAAAAATGAAGACTGCTAGCTGGCATACTTTGATTTAAAGAATGCTTGTTTGAAAATATTGTTGAAAATTGTCTTTGGTAATGAGGAAAACTGTTCAAACATATTTTTTTCTATTTGAAAGAAAAGAAAAGCTTCATGTGTATGATTACCTTCACTCACCGGATGTATGAGAGAAAGTAAGCTTTTGTAGAATCTGTGTGCGCGCGCGTGTATTGTGTGTGTGTGTGTGTGTGTGTGCGCGTGCGTGCGTGCGTGTGTGTATGTGTGTGTGTGTGTGTGTGTGTGTGTGTGTGTGTGTGTGTGTGTGTGTGTGTGTGTGTATGCGCGCGTGCGTGCATGTGTGTGTCTGCCATATGGCGAATACTAAAATAACACACGACACTTGTGCAGCATTATAAGCCAT
>CAAKHG010004202.1:3155-18618 GCA_901007715.1 Dactylopterus volitans
CAAACTTAAATGTAGGACGTCTAAGCCGCCTTGCAATGACTGCAGGGCGGCAAAAAAAGATGAGGAGAAGCAAAACCAACTAATGCAGCCAATTAAACGTCCCCTGCCCCCCACATCAGCCCCCCAGCCCCCTCCCCACCACCACCACCACCACCCCCGCCGCCATCCCCTCAGCAAACACTTCAAAGTGCTGCCATCAGCGAATCGCCATAAAGTGAATGAGCTGGCTGTAAAATGGGCTCGGATGCAGAGGATGCTGAGGCAGGGGACTGTCAAACGATGCACGTCCCACTGAGAGAACCGCGTTCCCATGCGGCAACAGCAAAACGCAACAAACACCACTAAAGCCAGAGGAACACGAGAGGAACACGGCGTCTGCCGGGAGGTCAATAACCGTGTTTGTGGAGGGGAAGATGCTTTATTAGCGCTCCTTGTCAAGCCATCACCTAGCAAGACCTCTAAAATGGCGCAATCTACTGATGAGCGACCGGCCTGATGGCGACATCTGAAACATAAGTAAGTGATAAAATGCGTAAAGCAAAGAAAAAACAGGTGAAAGGGTTTTTTTTTCTGTGAAATGGAGGACAGGTGTAAGCTGAGGTGCAGCCGACTCCGTGGGGAACGGGCGGAGGCAGATCTTTACTTTCCAGCTCCAGGTAACACTGCTTCAAAGAGCAGAGCTGGGTCGTCTCATTACACCAAACACATTCCACACAAATCCCTTCTTTTACATAAAACTAGAACCCCCCCTTCACCCCGCCACCCCCTCCGCGCTCTCTCTCTCTCCCCGCCTCCTCCGTCCCTTGCAGAGATATTGCTATTGCCCTCTTGCTCCGCTTCCCTTTGGAAGCCCAGCTGTTTGGTGCTCCCGCTGGGCATTCGCAATGGGACGATTTCCACACAGATCTGAGCGTCATTTAAATAAACATGAACCGAGGATGTCAGGGGGAGCCTGTGAATAACACCAGAGGCTTATCCACCTCCTCTGCTTTTATGGGGAGAGGGAGGAGGAGCTGCTCAGGTCCTTCATTTCGTTCTTTAAATGCGTTTGTTGTATAACCATCATCCAGGCACGGCTGCTTTGGCCAATTCCTGCTTTTATACAAGCCAGACAGGCCAGATTCTGGCTCTCGGTGTCGCTGGCTCGCTGCTCCTCTCGATGAGTTTATTACAGTATTGGCATTTTTTTTTTGTTTTTTTTTCGATATTCACTCACAGGCTCTTTGCCATGTTGAACTCTCGGTTAATTCGTATTCCACCAGACACCCTAATAAGGAAGCAAGACTTGGAATATCTGCACTTGTTTTTTTGTTTTTTTTTTCTTTTTTTCACACTCCGGGTCTTGTTCATTCTTCAGGCGAACCACATCTGTTGCGCGAGTCAAATCTTTGACACGGGCTTTTATTGGTGAATGATCCAGACTTCAGCAGCCAACTTTGAGCTTTTTTTTTTTTTTTTCTTTTTTTTTTCAAAATCAATCAGGATGCAATCTGGATATGCATAAAAAAAAAAAAGACCCTAAAATAACAAAAGGCTGTTTGATACACCTACGGCTACAGCGAGGACAGAAGAAAAAGCGAGGGCCCCGTGGATTAGCACTTTAAAAGGAATATCTGTGATAATAAACGTAAATACACAGATCTTCTCGTGGCTCTTCCAGGCTCAATCAAAAGCGTGCTGCTGCAAACTCAGAACCTTCACGCAGCCCGCGCTGGCTGTATCAGCTCTCCTCACCCTTTCTTTTGTATTTGCATTGCTAAACTGTTGGCAGCGCTTGTCATTTTGTTTCATAAGTGATAGCAATTACTATTGCGGCGCCTGGGATCAAAGAGACACCAAAAGGAGGGTTTTTTTTTGTTTTTTTGTTTTTTTCCTTTTTTTTTGCCGACAGGAGAAAACACCAAACGCTGCTTCTCCTCTTCTGTTTACATTGATAGACATTGAGGTCTAAGAGGCACAGTGGCGCTGATTGACAGAATGGGAATACACCCCGTGTTTTTAATCCTGGAGAAAAGAGGAGATGAAGTGAGTGGAGATGAAGGGAGAACAAGGGAGAGGAAAGGCAAGGAAAGGAAAAGTAAGGTAAGGAAAGGAAAGGAAAGGAAAGGAAGGGAGAGGAGATTAACCAGACGGTTCCCTCCTGCTTACAGTGGATTAGTCACATTACTGATTCTTTTTCAGGTCTGGGAAAGCTGGAAGCATTGAAGCGAGCAACAATTACACTACTCGTAATGAGACAGCAGGGCCTTGACTTCAAATAACAAGCCTCTTTAAGACATTCTCTTTGCTAAAACACAAAAAAAAAAAAGAATGAAAATGAATCACCATTATATGCTTTTGCAGATCTTGATTTATGGAATTAAGCTTGTCCAGAGACCACATAGCCTAGAATTCACAGACGCAATTTTGGGGATGAGATGTTGAGAGTTCAAATCCCCGTTGAAGAAATATTTGGATGGGGAATTTTTCTTGCCAGGTCTCAAAATAACTTCCCCACGGGTCCGCTGAACAAGGCACTTACAGAATGAGCAGCTTTTAACGTTTAAAAATAAAAAAGGTGCAATCATTGGAATGGAAAAAAAATACACAAGACAAAAAAAAAAAACCTCTGCACAGTTGTAATTCCATCTGGTTTTGGTCACCATCCATTAAACAAGACCAAGATTTGGTTCAGACTCCCAGCCCAAATCTGTTATTCGTCATATTTAATTCAGTTTTAGACAGTCTGAACAGAAAGAGGGATGGAAAAAAAACAACCCTAAACTAAAAACATTTAATTCATTCTTTTTTTTTTTTTGTTGCACGACAGATCCGAGCCCCATTTGGCTTCAAATGATATTCAAATCAGATTCTCACAGACGCGCCACAGTCCAGATGCGCTTGCCAGTCGAACTGGGTTTCAAAGCGTTCTTTTCACATCACTCACGGCGCGACGCGCGGCGACAATGTCAGATCCTTATTGACAAAAGTGCAGCAAAGCAAAGTCTGAGACTGGCTTTGGCGGCATGGAGGGCAACGAGAACAACAGTCTGCGGAAAGATGCTGAAATCAATTGCCTGTCTCGCTGCACAGTGAAGCTCGCCATGACGGCTGCACGCAGCATCACAATGCATCCCGGCCTCCTCCATCACTGAGTTTGTCTGCCGCAACAAAGGAGTTCTACACTTGACAGCACCATTGTTAGGAGGGCGAAATGATGCCTGAGTCCCAATAGACTGCTTGGTCCTGCCACTTGGCCCTACACATCCTTTTTTTTTTTTTTACGATTCACGTCCCGGCGTTGGTTGTTTCCATTCTTGTTGGGTTTGAGGGGTAAGCAAAACTGCAAGAGTCACATGACTCTCCCAGTGGAGGGTTTTACTTATTTATTTATTTTTTCAGATGCACCATTCAAATTGTGGGTCATGAGGAATTTCCCAGCATGCCCTGCAACTCATCAGAGGCACTGCCTGCAAGATGGCTATACAGGCAACTAAAGAAAGCCGCCTATTTTCTATTCCTAGAAAATAGGCTCCACAAATATAGATGATATAAATAATGATGACCATCAAGTATCCTCATTCTCAGCGTGCTGCGGGGTAAATCAACAACATCTGAGGATGTCTGGTTACATCTGCTTTCCAATCCAAAGATTTGAAACTATTACCAGATCTCACTACTTTCCAAAGACGACCAAGAGGGCACTTTAAAAAGACGGGTAGGGGGACCTTGGGATTAGGCCAGTGGACCTCCACGCAGTTCTCCATTCGTGTTTCCATGGTAGTGAAGCAAGTACCTTGGGATGTAAGAGTCCCCCTGCCATGCTAGCGGCCCTGTGAGAGCATGTCGTGAGCCGCGCTTTGAGCTAAACACCAACATGCTAACATGAAGACATGACGACAACGGCAGTGCTAACCTGATGACGTTCACTGAGGCCCAATCCAAGTTCGCCACCTAACATTCGCGTGTTAGCATGCTAACATTAAACAGACCTGGTTATAGCCAAACAGCTGGAAGCATTTAAACGTTGACCCGATGATGGTACTGAGTGAAAAGACAGTAGATGAGAAAAGTTCATATATTCAAGATTCCGGTACAGTTTTTAACCTCTTGATTGAAATATGAACACGTGTGAGGGTATTCCTGTGAACCTTTAACGGTAACTATTCTTATTTTCAATTTTCAGGATGTTTCACATGATCGATTATGTACAGAGTGGGTAGTAAATACTAATTGATAACCTGTTCATGTTTTTTTTTTTTTAAGCACAGTGTCATATTCCATAAATCTACTTCCGGTCACCATCCAAGACTTGCTGTGGTCCCCTTCCTAGCATCTTCAAATGCAACCGCCATGCATGTGGTGAAGATTTTTAACCAGAAATAACATCTGACACTATTCACTCTGTGTGGTAATGGAAACTTTCTCAATTGGCCGGGGACCCTCTGCGGTGCACATAACGCTCCCATTTTAACAGACACAACAAGAGTACTATATCCGGAAATTTTAATTTTAGGATTAAGGAGTTCAACCATATTCATGCACAGTGACATCGACTCTAAGTATGGGCATCACCTCACAGTCTGAAATGTGAACTAAAATGTTGCCCTGGTCAACCTATTTGCACTTGCATTGTTGGATTAATCTGCCGAATCAGTGACAAGCTCGGGCCCATTATGTTCCACCTCCCCTCTCCTCCCTGGACAATTCCTGCTGACTGGTGGAGGACAGTGTTCTGGCCCCCTTTCTCTCACTGTAATGGGGGTCGGATGTCGGTTTTTCCACATTTCTGCCCGCATTAGCATCTTTAGTTAATTGCCACCATTTGCTCAATGACATCGCTTGGGTTTGTAAATTACTTTTGCAACTGTCACTAATTATCAAGCTTGAGGAGTGAAATTGGCGCAATTGGTCCCCAGTGGAGCAGAAACACAAGAGGCGGAGGAAGGATTAAGACTCTCGGGCTGGCTAACTGAGAAATACAATAGCGATACATGCTAATAAACAGAGGATTACATTCAGACGGTGTGATGTAGCTCTGCCTCTCCCTGCCGCATCCCTGATGAGGTGGTGATGCTATTTGGCTGCTGGTTGAATTCCAAATTTGCTTATCTTTTTTTGTCTTTTTAATCTCTTTATGGATCATCCATATGTTACATGGTGTTATATTATAAATAAATGCACAATAGAGTTTATATGAAAGGGAAGCTACGACATGGGAATGGCAAATTAAGAACATGCAGAGCAAGTGACCTTTTGCTACAACCTACTCTTACAGTTAGTTTTCATTATTTTCTATGCTTGAGCAGCATGGATGGGCAGTGGATAATCTTTTACACCTAAAAAAAATTGGTCCTTTAGACAAAGGTACAAAAAACCCCAAAAAACAACACCAAAAAAAAAATTACTTCTAACAGACAATTATCAATTTTTCAACTGACAAACAATGCCAGAATATTTCATTAGTTGTAGATGCTTAATTAAGCTCTAATTAGCAATACAGATGGTTGAAAATCACATTTTTCAATATTTCCAAAAGAATTATAATCCTGTAAAGACAACCTAAACAACTTCCATCCACAATTGCTACATAATACTTGCTAAAAGCTGCAGGCCCAAACCGTCATCTGCACTATGCGATGATCCATGTAGATGAAATAAAGAAAGTGTTGCAGCATCATGTCAGTTTGTCCTGGTGAAAAAGTTATTCCCTCCTATCATAGACCTGTTCGGAGGTTTTGTTAATACCTCTTGTGTTTCCAAAAAAATGTTTCAAGCTTGTTTCATCATGTTACAAGAGACTCCTGCCGGATTGCTTCTATTTTTTAACAACCGCCATCCAAACGCTTAAACATTCCGAGTATCCGGAGAGAAACCCAAGGCATATTATGCCTGCCATGCCTAGTTAGCGGTTGCTGAGCTATGATTGGACAGGCAGCGTTTGGAGTGGGAATGGCTGGCACATTTTGATATTCTGACGCTGACCTGAGCAAGTGTTTCTTTCCATCAAGAGATTGAACCAAAAAAAAAAAGAAAAAAAAGAACCCAAAACAAAACAAGTAGAAAATCATCAGCAGCGGCGTTGCAGCTTCACTGCGGGCCCCGCATTTATCTCCGGCACATGACAGACACGCACAGTACAGCCGAACATTCAGTTCAAAGAACTCTAATAATTGAGGAAGGAGCAGTTATCTGGGAGGCTGTTTTGTCTGTCTTGTCAGTATGAGCAAGACAGTCCAGACCGCTGAGAGGCCAGACAATTTGCACTCCAAATGTCATGTTGTGAGAAGACAAACATGGGCGGGTGGAAGAAGGCCAGGGAGAGACAACAGCTCAGGTTAAAAATGTGCCAGGCCTTACAATATTCCTCCAAAAAAAAAAAAAAAAAAAAAAAAAACCCTCTTAAGCAATATATTAGCCGCTGCATTTTGTCTTACTGGAATATGCAAAAGATAAACTGTCATCTCCCGCAAGACATTAATCATTGATTAAAAAAATTCTTTGCTTTTCTTGTTTTTCTTTTTCTTTTCTTTTTTTTTTCTTTTGTCGTGCAGAGGAAATTGGATTTTACCCTCTGGCATAGCAGCAGAATCAGATTGTGGGCTGCAGTGGCGTGGATTTTTATCTCAGCTGCAGCACTGGTCCAATACATACTGTTGAAGGAGCAGACAGAGGAAGGTCCTGGACACGCAAACAGACACATACAAATTGTACCCTGCCTCACTTTGTCTCTTGTGTTTACACACACTACCGCATTTTATATATATATGTATATATATGACTGTAAGGGTGTGGGGTGAGGTGAGTGGGTGTGTGTGTGTGTGTGTGTGTGTGTGGCGTGAGGGGGTTGTAGACATATAAATCTAAAGGATGCCAACTCTCACATGACCCAGAAAGTGCCTATTGCTGCGGAGACGCTCTTAAATCACAAGCTCAGTCCCTCGAGGTGGTGTTAAATCAAGAGCACCCACACATATTCACACACACACACACACGCGCGCACACACACCCACACACGTCTCTTGATGCATGCACATGTAACATCCTGCAGACATGATGTGAACGGTGCGTGTCGGCACGTCATGCGCTGCGATAAGAAGTCACTTTTTTTGTCGCGTCGCGTAAAATTTTGCGTTGCAGCGCCCCGATGAAAGTGTTTACTCGGACCTCGGTTTTGCTCGCTCTTGCTTGGCTTGAATGAGGGTCAGAATGCTCGCCGCTGTTGAAGCCAAACGGAGCTGTCAGGACTTAAGGAGGGACGTTTGGGACACTGAGGCCAGAGAGTGAAAGGAATCGAGCCTAATACACTGAAATGTTCAGCCAAACAGTCAACAGTTAGCTTTAGCAGAGCTGAGCTAGCCCCTCCTCCTCTCTTCCCTCTTCCACACTTTCCCCTCCATTGCTCATCCTCTCCCTTGCTTCAGCTAAGGCCCCCCCCCCAGCTCCTCTCCTCCCTCTCCAGGCGACACGCTGCGTTCAGCAAAACTGGATGTGCTGTGGCGCTGTTAGCCTGTTAGCTTGTTTGTTTAGCTCATCATTGCCGCGCTCTCCTGGGCTTCCTTTATCTCGCCTGCCAGTTAGCTGCCATGACGCCAGGAATGAGGACAGTTTGCCAAGAGGCTGCAACAGAAATATCGGGCCATGTACAGTATATTTCCATGTATAATGTTGCCATGATACAGTTTGACGGCAACTATTGAACTTTTAGTCTGCATTTAAAAGCCCCGAATTTATGAAAGTTGAAAATGCACTGGGGGAATACCACTTGACTGATGAACTTAATGAGGGAAAGACATTCTTAATGATTTCGGTAACCGTATGATCCGCACATTCATGGGGTGTTATGTATGGTGGGATTCTACTTGCAGAATCAAATCTTAAAGCAGCATGACTGCAGAAATACACTCCTATAATTTTTGGGTGGAGTTAATTCCGGGATTAAGAGAGATCAGGACATTTTGATGCAGACAATCAAATCTGACTTTGAAAACAGTGTCAACTTGAAAATTAAAATGCAGCACAGGAAAGCAGGAAATATAGAGTTGCCTTTAACATCAGTTGAGACTGACCCGCTGGCACAGACTTACCTCGCTTGCATTAGTAATTGAATTTTAATGCTGCTTAGGCGTTGCGCTAAATGAAATATTTCATCTTTTTCTTAAAAAAAAAAAAAAAAAAGTTAGGGATATTTAACCTATATGAACGAGTCAATGAGTGTTTTTCTTGCCTGTTTGTTGTGCACTTTGAGCCATGCCACCATTACATGAGGGCTATTAGAGCGACATGGCGCACAGTCACGTGCTGGATTTCAGTTCCATCATTTCAGTCAGCCACATTAACTGCAAAAGACACATTCTTGGCTGCACAACACATCTATTTCTGGGAAATTATGAACCATAATGAAAATTTCACCTGCAATTATGCATTCATTGGATCTGCAGTTGCACAAAATCAGAGAGCAGTGCTGTCCTCTCAACAGCCTGTAAAGGGACATGAGTGCTTACTGGCTAGCTCGCAATCACTCAGTAGTCCTCCAGAGGGACCACACAAGGCAGAGCGCCCCAGCACTGTAACCTGCCGCGGATCATTTGGTTCGGTGAAATGTAAACGACACTGCTACACTCGCAAGATGCACGACCTGCTGGGCGTGTTCAGTCGTTACGCCGCCGCCACACAAACGCAGGGGAGAGACGGAGCGATTGCGAGAGTGGTCCTCGCGGCGGCAAGAAGCAAACACCTTGATGCCATCTGGCTGCACCTAATAATCACCGACGACACTTGTTTAGCCGCTCCTCTCGAGCACCGCGGCGCCCAACGCGCATTTGAACTCCAGACACTTGTGGACTCATTACCGAGTGTTCGGGTGTCACCGAGATGAAGATGGTAAAAAATGTGGTGACCCACAAGACTGTGATCTGTAAAATTGACATAATCTGCTGCCTTTGTGGAGCCAGTAATGACCTCTCATCGCACTGTGATATACTTTCCATCTTCATTTCACACCCTCTTAGAGCAGCACAGATGGCCTTGGCATTTCCTTAACAGCCTCTGATGCATTTTGTGAGCCAGGCTGCAAATCATGTGCACCTCCTGTTGCTTGCACACTGTAAAAATACTTGAAAATGCACAGGGATTACACCGGGATGCTCTTGGGTAGAGGTGACTGGTCATTCGGGCCTCAAGGGTACCAGCCGTATGGTATCCAAGTGGCTCCATCACCGAGCAACCCCATACCGCTGTCACGTATCCACCCCCAGTCTGTTTTGCATTTTTGTGTACTAACAATGCATCCTTTTCCATGGGTTAATACACAGGTTAATGAGGTGGGACAGGGCCACTGTAAAATGCTACTAAAGCAGCCATGCAGGATAATTTATCCTGCCTCAGAAGTGTTAGCTCCTGCAGCACCGTGCTCTTTAATTCATTCAAATGAATTTTGTTTTAATTGTTTTATCCTCGGAGCTCAGCAACTCCATTAGTGTGGGGACAGGAAGAGTGAGAGAGAAGATGAGATGCAAAGAGAGAGAGAGAGAGAGAGAGAGAGAGAGAGAGGGAGAGAGAGAGATAGAGTGTGTGTGTGTGTGTTGGGGTGGGGAGGTAGAGCAAGGAGGAGCGATACAATTCAAAGAGATGCTTGTTGTGTGCATGTGTTTGGTGTGCCGCACACCTCCGTGCAGAATTAATCCTCCATTTGGCTCCATTTGTGATTACACAACAATTACTCTCTCGAGCTCAGACTTTAACTTCATAAAAGCTTGTTGTCGGTCTTAAACACAGAGGATGTGGTCTGCCGGGCCAAGAGCTCAGCTGTGTTAATGCAAACTGGAGGGAGAGACTGCAAAGAGGAAGGGGCTGATGGGAATATGTGGACACGGGCAGTGCAGCTGATGGAAGGGCGGCTATATTTAATAACCGGAAAGCTGCCTGAGCGTGGTGAATTCAGAGTCGCGGTGGTTTGGCGCAGTCCGTGCCGGTATAATCGCATGATCACTGATTTAGCAAAGACATTCATTTCACAGCGATAGCTGATATTCTGTATTCCGTCAGTATGAAATAATCAGAACCCTATCCAGCGTGGGAGTGAATATGCAGCACCCCACATTGCCTCTTACATAATATGAGCTGTTTGCTGGGCCAGTGGCTAAAATTCCCACTGAATTAACTTGGGCTTAAAACCTCCACAGCATGCTTTTGTCTTTCCAGCTCAGAAAAAAAAAAAAAAAAAAAAAAATGATGTAATTAAAGCAGCAGCTCCGTGTATCCCTATGGAGAGTGAAATTGTACTTCCTGTGTCGCATTTCATACAAACAATCAATTTGAATCAAATCTGTATCCATAAAAAAAAAAAAAAACATTACATAAACAGCATGTGTAGTCGAAAAATATCATATGACATGAATGATATTTCTGGCAGTTCGAGGAACAACATTTGGAACCCTATGAATCACCTTCCCACTTCTGAGTGGAAGCTCTTTCTGTCCTTGTTTGAGTGTTTTTTTTGCCACATATGTGTTGCACGCATATGCAGCAGTGTGTGGCTGGGGCTTTTTTTTTTTTTTTAATGGTATTTTAGCATTTTGACATTTTCTCTCTGAAAAAGGGTTTGAAGATGTCCACAACCCACCCGGTGCTTGGGGACTCATTCTAATCGCACATCACCTGGCCTATCAGCTCGCTAGTGAGGTGTGCGCTAACTTTTATAAATGCACTCAGTCTTACTGGAGATTATTTAGGAAGGAGTTCATTGTTTGGTGGCGATCCTCTCAGGCTACATCTCCGCTACGCCGCCGTCTACATGCCGGATGAAAGATGAAGCCTCGTGGCCGTGTTTCACAGCTCCACTCTGAAACTCTCCCACCTGTCCTGGGCTGAGATGAAGGAGGGATCTGAGTAAAGAGAGTACCTCTCCACAACCTCTTCTAACCCTCTCTAACCACTTCATGCCCCTGATGAATGGAACCTCGGTCCAGCCGGCCTCTTGAGCCCTGTTTTCATCTGTATGGAAGGACCCCCCCTCCAGCCACGGTTCCTCTGCTTACCGATGCGCCTCCTCCACCTGCGCCTCTTCTACCTGCAGCCAACGATGATAAAGTAGCTTGTTCCAGAGCCCCGATGAAACACCGTAGCTTGCTGGAGGAGGTCGGCTTTGGATGATCAGGTGGTCATCCCGCCGGCTGAGCCCCCTCGCTCCTGTCCACCGGTGCGAATCCTCCACCAGGAGCCACCATCCTCATCGCTAACGCAGGTAGCTCACACACAATCACCACCTCGTCCTCCCATTCCACCTAACACATTGATCACTGGGGATTCCATAACCGCGGACATCCGGTTAAAGCTTTCCTGGTGCCACATCCCCATTGTCATTTCGGTAAAAATTTCTTAATTTACCGCCCTCTCTTGCGGCCGCCATCACGAGAATAGCGCCACATGTGGGGACGAACGGCGCACTCCAAGACAGCGCGCTAAAGTCGATTTTAATCTCCGTTTTACATACTGAAAGATTCTGGAAAGTCAGTTTTTTTTTTCTTCATTTCTGGCCCCGTTCCCACCCGTGCTCGAGGAGCTGAATGCTTAAGCTGCATTCTCAGCCTGCACACCTGGCTCCGCTCTGTGTGGAGGTCTCACAGTGTGGATTTTATTGACAATTTTAATCTGTTCTGGGATCCTGCTTCACTCTTCCGAGGAGATGGGATTCATCCTAATAGGCGGGGCAGCCGAACGCTATCAGCTAATATCCAGCATGCGGTCCAATCATCTCAGCATGCATGACTGTCCACATTCACCCACACAATTGCTCTGGCTCCAGTCACTTCCACACAACTGTGTGAAATGATTGTGCCTGTTGGCTCCCACTTCTGGTGCGGTGGTTTCCAAATACCTTCTCCTGCCATTGTTGCTACCTACACAGCACTCATTGCTCCTGTCAAAATTACTTACAACAGATCAAAAAATGTATAGATACCCTATGTATTATTGTATTTAACTGCAGTTCCCCTAAAGCCCTGTATGAACATCCCTAAGTCGATTAATAACGCCTAACTTCCCCTGATTACATTACCATCAGGGTTAGATTTGTAGAGAAGAAGGAGAAGGAGGTCCAAATTCACCTCGGCCTCCAAAGTCCACGTGTTACAAACAAAAGAACAAAGAGCTCGGTTCAAACAAGCCCCCAACATGTGATCTTATCTAACCAGCTGATCAGCGGGGTGCCAGCACAGTATCCAGCTCCATTAGATAAGGTCCACGAAGGTCAGCCCCAGACCATGACATCACGTCAAGGTTTATAAACAAGCCAGCACCCTAAACTCGCAGCTTCTGGCTCAGACTCCGCCGCCGAAAGAAGTAATCATCGTGGCTTCTGGTTGGAATCACTGACAAGGTGACGCTGCGCCTGTAGAAGTGACCATCGCAGCTTCTGGGATCAAGCCGATCGTCCCAGTGGGCGCACGTCCTGACCCGCGACAGAAGAGCCCCGCACAAGTCAACTGCCTCCGGGCCTGCAGATCTTCCTCACCCGCTGAGCGATCTCCTCCCCGTCATTAGTGCTAGTGAAGCACGGAATTGCCCAGTTCGAGACCTCAGATTTGCCCCACTTGACTGGATGTGAGGCCAGGTAGCTAATGTGCCCCATCTGCTTCAGGAAGACGAAGGACGACAAAGAGTCTTCCTTCTTACCCCAACCAATTCCCCACTGCACGCCGGAATTAGTCTGCCTCACCGGAGATCAGAATACAAGAATGCAGTAGCTGCCATAGTAGCTGTTGCGTCCAGACTCACGCCGCTCATCAGCTGAGCCGGTCAGTTCTGCATAGCGCACACAAATACCGGATCTGACCCGGGGTCATCGAAGCACAGCGCCCCTCCATCTCTCTCTCTTCTTCTTCTTCTTCCCCTCTATGCACCTACCGCTGACACGCATCCCGCACCTATCTGAGCGTGTGCAGGTTAAGCTTCCTGCTCCGCCCCTCCTTTGTCAGGGCAACCGCCGTTTTGTTGCACCTCCCTACGTCCGGCCCACCCCATGTGTTGTCATTTTGTATCAGCCCCTCACCCATCCGGCCGACATCGCGTGTTGTGGCTGCCATCTTGTTCGCCCCCAAACCACAAATTGTTTTGTTGTTGTTCAAAAATTCTGTTATATTTTAAGGAGACATCGTCCTTGTTTTGCTTGCGTGCTGTGATACAAGCTGGTTGACAGGGTCAGTACCGACCTCTGTTCCTTCCTCGATTATCCTTTAAATGTCAATATTATGTGAATATTGACATTTTCGGGCGACTAATTTTGAGACTGATTTCACTTGCTTGGTTATTGGTCCAGGTTTTCCTGGTGGTGCCCCGTTTTTAATTACATTTTATCAATTAAACTTTCTTAATTTTTGATAATAATTGATAATAATCTTTTATGATTATCAATTTCTCAATATAGACCTCGTTTATCCACTTCAGAGATGATGATAATGACCTTAATTTGAACTATATTTGGAGGAAGGGCGTGGCAATTTCAACCTCAACTCAAAGGATCACTGACCCCACTAGACCTAATCTGAAAGGTAACACAAAATCATCACTAACTGACTTGATTTTAACCAAATATGAGTGATAGACTTGTTGCCTCTGGTGTCTTTGACCTGGGAACAAGTTCAGCCGCGGAGGGTGTTTAAGAGAAACCTGAGACTTCAATGAGCAAGCCTTTGTACTAAATCTTTATCACAGCGACATTTCAAATACAACAGAAATTCCAGATACTGAATCAATGGTGGATCATAGATCATCACAGATACGTTTAATTCAGTAGTCGACAAACATGCACCATTTAAAAAAAAACCTACAAATTTCAGACAGGTCTAGTCCTTCATTCACCTCCGAACTTTCACCACTAATCCGCTTCAAGAATGATGCTAAGGCTTTAGCTGAATAGTCAGGGGACCCTTCCCACTGGCTTACTTTTGGAAGGCTAAGAAATAGCTTTACGTCAGTGAGGAGAGCAAAAGCAGAGTACTACCTTAATGTTGTCCCTAAATGTCAATCCAACGTTGCTAAATTTTGGAAAAAAGTGAGCTCCACTGTGGACAAAAATACTACCTCTTTGCCCGCAGATACAAAACTGCAGTGTCTGATTCTGATGCAATATGTATAGCTTTTCATAGACATTTTGCTGCAGCTGGTTTTATCTGTGAAAATGGAGGCAGATGATCTGATCATTTTACAAGTCGACTGATTCTTCCGTTTATATTGCCAATCATGTTTCACGATGTTTCGGCTCTCCCTTCAGCCGCTCCTTCCTGGAATTGCATTTGAAGCATTAAACACCATGGATGCCAGGAAATCGAATGGACAGGATGACTTGGATCCAGTCTTTCTCAGACTAGCTGCTCCAATAATTACAAAAAAAATAACATACACATTCAGTATTTCTTTGTCATTTCATAGCTCCTATTGCATACGTGAGGGATAGGAGGGATGCAACAGCACCACTTTTACAACAAGATGATTTCTACCCCCACACACACACTTTTTCCTGAGGTTTAAACCGTTTGCCTGCCCCCGCGGTGCACCAGCATACTTAAATGGAGCACACCTTAGTTCCCCATAGGCTACATGAAAACCCATTGGTCAGGTTAGATTGATTGAGCGGCCACCCAGCCAATCACAGCCATTTGACCAAACCCAACAGCTCTGCTATGCGGTGTTGGTTGGGGCATGACAGCAGCCAGCAAGCCAGAGTTGGGCTATAACAGTCATCTAACTAGTAAGTCAGGAGGAATACAGTCGGTAATTAACTAAACTATATTATGCTTTGTAACATGTAAGCCTATATAAACCGAGCCAGGTGGCAAACAAAATTAATTTAAGCTAATGTTAAGTAAAGTTAATGGTAACTGACAGAAAGTTTGCTAATTTGCTGACATCTACCACTGAGTTTATTGTTGTTGTTATGTTATAATAATTATTATTATTCTGTTAGCGAGAGGGAGGAGGGAGGAGGATCATGTCAAAAAGGAAGAGACAGCCGACCATGCAGGCATATTTCAAGTCAAAGTGTCATGTAAGCGGAGTTGTAGTGACAGGAGGGAAAACAGCAAGCTACCGGCAACTTTAAATTATGACACAAACACGCCTGAACAATGAGGCTGTGTGTGCCACATTCACAAGGAAAAGCTTGACATGTTAAACAGGAGGGCAACTGTTTCATGTAAAGACAGTAGGAGGAGAACTTCTGCATGTTTGGAGTAGGGGGCGGGATGGCCACGTTTTCAATATTCGCTGTTTTCTGTCGAATGTTTTTTTGGTTTGTGAGGCACTTTGTATTGCATTTTTTTAATGGTATTAAAGGTGCTGTATAAATAAAGATTGAGTCGGATGTTTGGAAGTTCTTTGACAGACAATTGAAAACTCAAATCCTGCTCCCAAACTGCCATCACCTCAGTGATAGCGAGTAAGCAAGTAGCAAGTACCTGTGTCTTCCACTGCTGCTGCTTTTTCA
>CAAKHG010004204.1:9237-34107 GCA_901007715.1 Dactylopterus volitans
CACACACATGAAAATGAGCACACAAATGATGTTCAATTGTTTTGTGCACATCCAAATGCATATGCGCACACATACTGTACACATACTGCACATGCAGTCATATATAGTGTCGACACATGCGAGCAAACTCATAGCAGCAATCCAAAACGGAGAGAATATATCAAAAAGGAGAGATTGATCCAGCCATAGTAAAGGTACACGGTCCTTCATTTGACTGCTGAAATATCGTGTCCACATGTGAGAACACTCGCTGATTGTTTTATAGTTATTGCCAATGTGTGAAAAATGAACCCGTTTGTGGTATGATCAGACACATTTTGCCTGTAAAGTTTTCAATGTCATGAGGTGAAGCTTTTCCTGTAGATTGATAAAAGCATGAATTCAGGTTTGCGGTAATTCCAAAACATGGCAGATCCGTGAAATATTGAAGAGGTCTAAAAAACCATGGTTTGTTACCATTTTCATGGTTTCAAATCCGCATGTTAATGTCTGCGAGCGGATGCCTTTGCATGGCTGAACCAACGATTAATAACCCGTCATATCGCAGGCCGTTGCCTCTTGCATTACCATCCAATCTGCTCACGTCAGCGCCGGGGAGAGACAGAGAACGGCGTTATCAAAGGGTGCGTCAATAACATCATCAAACATTTCATGACTGGCGCTGTATTCGCTTCACATGCGGGCGCTCGTAACGGCACTGATACTTTGGTCGAGCAGCTGCCTCCGGCGCGATAACGGGCTCACCTGCTCGTGCATGATGATGGACAGCTCCCTGGCCAGGTCTCTGTAGTTGGCCTTCATCTCATCATGGTACTCCTGTTGGTCTTCTTTGATCAGTCGCTCATTAATGCCCAAGCCGTGGCCACACGCCTCCACAAAATGCCTGTTTGGAAAAACGGGGTTGAGGTGCGTTTAAGAGAGAGTGAAGGGTGAGGGTTTACATAAATTGGTGACACCTCATCCAGCTTTCGAAATCTCACCTGAAGACCTCCTTTAACTGTTTGACCTTGTTGTCGGGATACTTCTTGGCACTCGTGTCATCCAGGAAAGCTCGGGCATATGCGAGCGGTCCCGCGTTTACCTGCCGATGGATGCGTGGAGTCATGTTGTTAATCCTAGTTAGTTAATTTCATTAACTTGTGTGTGTGTGTGTGTTGACAAAGCAGGCACCTGGACGCTGATGCTGCCCTGGAGCTTGAGCTGCAGACGAATCATGTCCACCTCGCTGGAGGAGCACAGCTGTTTTATCTCAGCCACCTTCTTGCTCATCTCATCGATGGCCACCTCGATGGGGCTGAGATCGGTGTGGTGTTGGTACATCACTGCGATGCGTTTCTTTACGTAAGGGAAACAGTGTGTAGCTGGGAAACACAAAGAAAGCGAGGCAACGCGTGATCAGCTTGCCTCTCGGCATGTGCACACGTCGTCAAGCGTGCGCCTGTCTGGCTTTTAGAGCTTGGCAACCGCTTCGACAGTGTATGAAGTAATAATCCATTGAGACTATCAGGTAATAAAGATAAAACCCTATCTACGATATGAACTTTCGGATCTCTTGGCGCCATAAAGCAATAAAGCCGCGATGGCAAGTTAGGAAAAGGTCCTTGACAAACAGCTGACATGTCAGGAACCTAATCAAGATCTTTCATTCATGCACGGGACGTTTCTGCAGAGCAATGGAATGTGTGAAAAGCTGATGCCCGCATGACAGCTTTGTCCACCGAATGGGCGTTCGAATGCAAACAGTGGGAGGAGGCAGATTAGATTGTGGGAGAAAAAAAAATGTGGGAAACGTGAGTGAAGAATGAAACCTCTTATTCCAGATGATTTATGACCACTTGGTGCATAGCTACGGAACGTCATGTTTATTCACAGCTACTTCAAGTGCCGATTTTACACGCAGTCAAGAAAAGTGTGCCACCACTATAACTGTCTCTATGGCGTGGACCGCAGGCTGGACAGTATAAAAGCAGCTGTTTTTCTATAATGGCCAGTAGGGGGCAACTGACCCGCTTGCTTGCAAAAAGACACCCGGCCTACACCCGGTCTACAAGAAAATTAGTCTACTTCTCACTTGATTTAGTAGCCCAGTAAACTTTTTCCTAATGACTTTATGGTCTCATAAGCCAGTTTGAAGTCTTTAATTGTGTACAATGTTTACATGTGTGACGCTCTTTGTAAATTATTTACTGCGACAAAGGAGCAGATTTAACAAGATTATTCTTCCTTTTGCTTCCTGTCATTCAGCATGCGGGAACTTTGTGTTCTTCCAAATTGTTCTTGAAATTGTGCTTCTGACACTTTCACAATGTGTTAGGGTTCGGAGGGTTGGCTGTAAACACCATATTTTCCTAAAATGTCTTGTTGTTTGTTAATTTTGTCCAGCGAGTACATCCTGTTTTAAACCTGTTTAGCATCCCAACTATATCACACTTAAAGTAAATTCATTTCCTAATCTCAAGTGCATGTGACTAAATTGCTAGTCTGGCCATTTAAGATCCGATGCGTCACTTCCATACTGTGCACAGTGCCACCTACTGGTTAGTATAGTCCTGCGCTTGCACTGCTCCTCCACGCCACCTTGCTTTTTGCCCGATATGGTGAAAGGCATCTCAAAGACAAAGCGATGGATGTTGTGGCTTTTTTCAAAGTCCGTCTTTCTGTCCGCCAGCTCCTTCTCGTCGATGTAAGGGGTCACATGTGTCACTTGTATGTATGCATACTTGGAGTCCAGGTCTTTGGGGTTAATCTGCAGATGATATGATAGTTTGATAAATCATGAGTGGGCAAAACAAGCTAATGGGGGAACCAGTCCTGACCATAACCGGAACACAGTCTCACCCTCCCAGAATCCTGAATCATCTTCACGTTCTCTTGCCCAAACTTGTCCGAGTACAACTTAAGGAGCCTCTGAGAGATCTCTGACAGAGGGGTGAATTTGGGCTCTTTGTAGATGTACTCTTTGCCGTCTTCATCCTCGAAGAAGCCCTGAGAGGAAACAAAATAGGCTGCAATGTCAATAATAATGCATTGCGTGTATTTGGTGAGACACATAAACACAAACAACACCACATCAAACTTGTACGGGCTGTGAGCGGAGTCAGTCCAACAGCTTGTTAAATGAAATGGTAATGTACTCGTCAAGCTCTGGGCTGAGAAGTTTGGCACTAATGACCCTCTATCTAATGTCTAAGCACACATACACACACACACACACACACACACACACACACAAATAAAACATAGCAAGACATCAACTAGCGCCAGTTTAATGATGTGAGACAAACCACGGGAGAGGGGAGGGGGCACGGATGCCACACTGTTAGTGGGAGACTCTTGTTTTAGTCGGCTGTTTTACACAATGAAAAGATGGATCCTGCTATTCAAAGGCCTCCTACTATGAGGCTGGAACAGAGAGGGAATCACACTAAGCGTTGCACATGATACAGCACTGATTTCATTAGCAAAGGGGCACAACAACACAGCCTAGACCATCACTGCAGTCCATCTGCAATGTTGGCTTTCGAGCAGATTTACCTCAGTGTCTGAGTCAGTAAACTGGTACTGCTACATGAGTGTGCGGACGACAGAAAGTCAAATCATTTCGTTGTTATTCCACAAGAGCTACCTCAACATACCACGGAGACATTCATCACACTTAAACTGCTGCGCTACCGTGACGCCGTGCGCGGCCAGAATTGTGGATGTCACATCTATCAGAGCACACGGGTAGAAATAACCACACCCAGCAGTCTATCTATAAATCTTCACAAGAAAAAAGGACAGAGACGAGGGTAAGTGATAAATTCTTAAGAGACTTTGATCTGCAACACGAAGAATGAAGTGGACATGCGCCATGCAACACAGTCCCAAACACAGAAAGCGGTAAAGGCGGCCGATTGTCACTGTAACTTGAAGCGGCACGCTATGTTTGATAAATGCAATGGATTATGGCACCACCAACACCACAAAAGGACTCGGGCTGCTCAGAGAGCACAGCAAGGTTTCCTGCACAACTTACCGCTGCCTTAAAGGAGGATAAAAAAACAGAAAAGGGTATTAGAGTAGGTCATTAAGAGCCACAGGAAAAAAAAAAAAAAGAAACTTTGGCAGCCCACATGCTCAGAACTATATTAACGTTATTAAAAAGCAATAAGAACTCATATGGATGTGCCATGATAAACTCATTTTAATTGTTAAAAAAAAAAAAAAAAGTCTTCTTGAATTTTGAAACAACACGGGAACACAAATCGAAGCCCGACAACACAGAACGTGTGAACGCTGTCACGGCAGAGTGGAACTCACCTGGCCAAAGAAGGCCACTCTGAAGTAGGTGCCCAGCAGCCTCTTGCCTGTGTGCATGACTTCCGTCACCTTGCTGTACGCCCGATGCAGCGTGTCGTACAAGTGGGCCAGTTTCTGTGCGGAAACACACAATCTGATTATGGAGATATTAAGATGAGGACCTCCGGCCTGAGTTATTGGAGCTTGTTGTTGTTGTTGTACCTCAAAGTCCCTGCGCTTCTCATAAATGGGGATGATGAGCTTGTAGATGTCAGAGATGAGCTCGTAACGCTCAGCCTTCCACAGTCCGTCGGCGCACTCCTCCAAAAGCTCCATGAGGACATCCTGAGCGGGGAGGGGCGGAGAATTGTACGCACAAGTATTATTATTGAGTGTGACAAAATAATGGAAAAACTCAGCAGCAGAATCACTCGTAAACAAAATAAAAAATTAAGCTGAAACCTTTATTTACAGATGAGTGTGCAACACTCCTTGGTCTGCAAATCTGATAAACCATCATCATATTCATGTTCATGATTTTGATCAGACCCCCGGAAGGACCTTGCTTTTAAAGTAGAGCAAGCACAGCCAACCCTCTGAGACACGCAACATAAAATCCTTTAAAATAAAAAAAAAACTGAGTAAAACGGTAAATCAAATCGTGTGAAACCAGCAGCGGGCTCTGCAGGGCGCATACTCCGCCAACACTCATGCAATATTTCCTGAGGAAAGCCCCCAAATTAAACGGGGCTTTCCTCAGCTCATCAGCTATGCTCCGCCCCCCTCCACCGAGTGTCACGGAAAACAGCCGGGTAGGTTTGTGTGTCATCCCGGTCCTCCACCAACTCTGGTGAAGTCCGGCTGAGCAGTTTTGGCGTAATCCTGCTAAAAATACACACGGGCCGAAGTGAAAACATGACCCGCTTGGCTTAGGTGATAACCAAGTCACTGATGTAGCCACTATGTCACACTCATTTAAAATCCTCGCATATTTAAAAGCACAATTCGAGGAAATTTGAAAAAAAAAAAAAAGGTTAGTTAGCTTATTGCTTTAGTCGTGAAAAAAAAACACTCCAGTACTTCATTGAAGTGGACGTCCTGCATGCCCACATCCTCCATCATTGCTGCCTCCTCATCGATGTTCGGAGTCACGACCCGGAACGCCGAGCAGCCCTGCTTGAACATGCCTGTGGACAGATTTTCACCCGTGAGCCCCTTCAGACAGGTCGGACGGAGCGGCTGTGTGACGGGCGGGATTATTCAGGGTACCTTTCCTCCGCAGGTATTCGGCCACAAGCGCTGCAACATGCACATAGCACATGGCTGCCTGTCAACGACAAGGACGGGCCGGGTCAGATAGGACAGGTGATAGCGGAGCCTGACCGATTTTTCAATGGGCCGATGTTTTCTTCCGACATTTGCTTGTCACTCACATGTCAGTTTTGGCATAAAAAAAAAGTTAGATAAACATGATATAAAGTGCTTCTGTTAAGCTGCATTTGAAATAGTACGCCCTAATAAAACATTCATTTGTTGTAATGGCAAATGATCTCCAATAGAGTGCGCCGCTTGTCAAAAGGTTGGCGGGAGGAACCCTTGCTTACTGGCTGACTCCCCACCGGTCTAGTACAGTATGGCGGCGAGGCGATGGCCATTTGTTGGTCAAAGGAATTACAGCTATAAAACTGCAATTTTATGAAAATATGAAGTGCAGTAGGGCATGATGGGAGATATGATGGGGCCATACTCACTATAGTATGCATTGCACATGAACAGACTGGGTCCATATGACAGGAAAAGACTTACATATACTATGTATTCCCATATATTTGTCCCACTATTAGCCCCAGATATCTAGCTCAGGTTGGGCTCGAGATGAGCGGTATGGATTCCCTTATGATGCCACATGAGAATCAGCTCGTCAGAGGTGTCACTCGAATGCTTTTCGATCCGTCCCCCCCGCACACCGAGCAGGCTCGCCACGGACCTCTGACATGTCTCCGTTCTTCACATGGATGCGAGCCATGCTGTCCAGCCAGGTCTTCCGCAGCTCGGGCGTGCTGGCGTACGACTTGGCCAGGCTGTACTGCAGGTCCACCAGCATCTCCGGGTCTCTCTCGTGCTCTTTCATCTGAGCGGTGGCCATTAAAACGGTCCTGATGCGTTTGGTCAGGTCCTTCACGTCCGAGGGGAAAGCTGTGTTCTGTTGGCGAGGATGCGGGAGTTATTTGTAGTTACGCAACTAATCTAATTACGCCTGCACTTCAGGTCAAGCCAAAAAAACAATTTCCTGACCTTAATAGTTCTGTCGCTGTTTGCACAGTTGTTGATTATTGACAAAGACTGCTGGAAGCGAGTACTTCCAATGCCGATGACATCAGCTATCAACTGACTGACGGCAATCACCACCTGAAGAAAAGAAAAGACGAATTATTATGACTGAAACATTTTTAAAATTTTCATAATAATGGCTTCTTTTCCAAATTTTTAGAGGGGGGTCCCACAGATGTCATCATCTTCAGCTCTTATTAAACCTCAGCATGGAGAGGTACAGCTACATTTTCCATCACATTTATCATCTTTCAATTGAAGAACAGATGCTATAACACTCAGGCTCAGGTCAAGCTCTGAAACCGACACGCTGTGCACTGAAAAACATTAGTGATCTTCAAGTGGGTTATCATGTGTTTTGTGTGCCCCAAGCTATGTGGTTATCTGCTTTGCAGGATTTTCAGTTGGTTTCCATGCCACCACGGCATCAACTGCGGTTCTATGATCAAGGGGAGCATGTTTACACCTCCTCTGACCGAACCATGGATCACAATTCCACATGTGCTGCCCGTTTAAATAGCAGCGCAACTGCATTCAGTCTGGTAAAAAATCAAACAGGCACGAAAATGTGCGGGCAAGAGTCTCAAAGTGGCAATAACTGCACTGCATTTTCATCAGCGCAAACGTCATCAGCACGGCGTCGTCAAGCTAAAGTGTTTGGGCATGCCGGTGCGTATTAAGCCCACATATGAAGCCAATAAAGAGATAGATTGTTGCCTTTTAGATTGACCCTTAATCTTGGCGTAATCATAACTCTCATTTTAAACCTGATGGCTTACCTGAGGACCCCCCCCCCTTTTTTTTCTTAAGATTAACTCTCTAAACTTACATTCAACATGCCTTAATTTGTGGGAATTTTTTTTTCCTATGGGTAGTTAAAGGTGCGTCTTGTAAATTTATCGGACACCTATTCATTGTCACCGCCTGCATACTGTTGCTTGCCAACATAAAAGGAAAACGTCATAACCTGCATAAGCCATTCATGAAGTCACGTTCTATAGCTCTGAGGCTGCAAACATAGCTAATGTGTGACATCCGGTGTCATTTGATTTCGGACAAAGCTTAAGTCATGTTTACATGCCATTCTTGCATAATCATCGAGCCATTTCCCAGATCTCCAGGTCCCTGGTATATCCGTCTTGAACAACGATAATCTTTGTTAGACCATCTCACCTGCAAGTGCGTCCGAACGAAAGACTTGCGACCCGTGTAGTCAAAGTTGCTCTTCATGAGAAAGTAGAGCAGATGGGCGGCATCGCTGCGAATGGAGCTCAGCTTGGAGTTACAGCACTTCAGGATCTCGTAGCAGAAGGCGGCGCACATGTCGGCGCGGCCTTCAAAAAACGTGCAGGGAAACTGCAGGATGAAAAGAACAAAGAGAAAGAAAAAATATCAACGGCGGCAATGACAAAAAACGTTGGTAGGCAAAGTTGTGAGACGGGGCGGCAACGTCCAGCGCACCTTGTAGATGAAGGTGCGCAGGGAGGTGAAGACCTGCTTGAGGGCCGTTTCTGACTGATTGATCCGCAGAAAGCAGAGGTGGACTTCGAAAACCTTCTTCATAAGCGGACTGTGGCCGTGGTCGGAGCACAGCTGCGTCTGCAGCGAAGAGAGGATCGGTCACCCGGTCACATGCAGGAATCTGAGGCTTAATTAAGTAGAAGGGAGGTGCTGTAGTAACAGTGCATGGGCAGTCACATAGATGTTACCTTGAAGCCCATGATGAAGATGCTGAGGGTGTCCAGGACAGTCAGGCACACCTCAGTGGCAATGTTGGCCTCCAGCAGGGACTGATTTAACACGTCTGCCTCCGAGTGACTGTAGGCTGAAGACCACATGACACAACGCTGTAGGACTCACGTATCATATGTCATGTCATATCTTAATGTTGTTGCTTGAGACAGAAAAAGCATCCACAAAACTTATAGCAGCAGTAACTAAGGGAAAGTGACATGTTGATGAGAAACACTTTTGTTTACTAAATGTGGCATTCGTTTGATTTTCTTTTTTTTTTAGAAAAAAAAATAGATTTGACCCGAACAAAAAGGAGGAAACATAACAGAATAGAAGCCAAACATTTGACATGATTTTTTTTTTTTTTTTTGGGTGAAATGAAATGGGAAACATAGTAAAAAGCAGATGAGCTGGGTGGAGGGACTAGAAGCGAATGGTTCAGTTGCAGTACACCGGCCATGCGCTCAGCTCAACCAAATGAGCCAATGACAGTCTGCAAACTGCCTGCCAACCCGGTACACTCTTACCATGGTCTACAGATATTCCAAGAATACTTGAAATCTTTCTCACACTGAAAACACAAAGAAACTTTATTAAATGACGCCACTTAGCAGAATTACCACATAGATTAGACCGATTAAAGTCAGTGTGATGATGTAAAAAAAAACCCCAAAAAACAAAAAAAAAGCTAACTTGGCCCAGTTTAGTGAAATTGACCTCCTAAGCTCTCCCTGCTTGGCGGCAGGCTGGGTTTCAACAGGGGATGAGGAAGTGGGTAATGCTGATGACGCTGATGACGAAAAGCATGAGGGGTCAGATGAGTGAGGCGGAGGAGGACGGTGGGTCCTCTGGCGGAGGATGTTTTGATGGAGGGTGCAGTATGGTGGGCACTTACTGTGGTTAAAAGTGTATGAGTTATCCAGGCTGCTGAGCTGCTGTAAGCGGGCATGCAGCATTCCCGCCCTGTTACGGGACACGGGCAGAGTCTGAGACTTCCGCTCATGTGCTACGGGTCCTGCCCCATCCTGGCTCCTGATGAGGAAACAGGACAATGTTAGACGAGTAGCTGACTACGAGCGGAGCCAGAGTTAGTGCGGCGGGTAAGGATGAGGACGGGGGTGAGGGGGGTTCGGATGGAGAGCGGCACTCAAATGTACTGGAAGCCAAATCACATAAAAAAAAAAAGATAATGTATCTTAGTGGAGAATATTACAGACTCGGAAAAAGAGTGGCCACACAGCGTGAATCGGTGTGGGAAAGTTTGCATGTTTGGCATGCAGGTTAAAGAGATGACAACCACAGCGGCAGCAGCGACAGCAGCACCGAAGCAGTGAGTTGCAGCCGAAGCCATGCATGTCATCCCGGGAGAGGCGGATGCTACCGGTGTCATCGCGGCACCGCGGCGTTTCTAAGCGTGAGAAGACATCATGCGTTCAGCCTTGAGAGAAGCAGTTCCAGCTTTTAGTCTTACCCAAGCAGGAGAGGGCAGGAGCCAGGTTTTATTTATGTTAAACTCGCCAGCGTTTAGGCAAATAGAGATAGAGAGAGCGGTGGGGAGTTAGAGGGAGTGAACACCCAAAGCCCGCCCCACCCCCCGAAACCCCAGCAGTCAAGGCCTGAGGCTCCACATAGAGGAGCCAGTTCAGGATGTGAGATTGGATAAAAATCCGAGTACTTGTGAAATACTTATCCTGAACATACAGTCACAGAGGCCCCGTTCAGACGTGCGTTAACGTGTGTGGACGTCGAAGCATGTAAACCTCATGCGACCACTCATGACCGGATCTAACTTCCATGTCGTTTATGCAAATAAACACACAAATTCGGTTTGAAAAAAAAGACCAGATATTGTTGTCTTTTTAGCAGTAAGGTGGTGGGACTGCACTTCCAAAGCTTAGTCTGGTAGAAATGAAAAAAAAGAAACAAAAACAAAAAAAAACCAAGTGTGATTTGTGCCAGTTACGCAGAGGCGGTCTCATTGTGACACAGAGCGGTACACAGAGGACGCTCAAGCGTAAACGTGGTCCTCGTGTACACACACACACGCGCACACACACCGCTGAAACGATGTGGCGAAACGTGATCCAGACCACCTCTGAGTGTGCGCCGGGCGATCAATCCGTGCTGGAGGCACTCACGCCTGCACGTGCGGCGGGATCATCCAGGATGCATGTTGATGCATGAGTGAACAGGGCCTCGTATGAGTGTTCAGCCTCCACAATGGAAGGCTTTAAATACTCGGAATCAGTAAATGCGTCCTAGTGTTCGCGGGTGAACTTTCACAAGAGATAAATACACAGCAGAGGCGTGTTGAGTAATGGCATGATCACTCGCTCGCATGAATATTGCAGATTTAATGATATCCCCCCCCCCCTTTTTACAGTTCGATCAATGCCAGCCCCAGAATCGATCAGAAACCTGACAACCTTGACAAACTGCACAAAAAAAACCCAACTAACAAGACACTGACAACATTACCTTGCGATGTATCTCTTCCCCATGTATCTGAACTGATGGAGACACACTCTGAGGGAAAAAAAAAGAATGAAAAACACGTGAAAAACCAGTCGCCCTTAAACTCGGCAACATTGCAGCGTCACTCGCGGCGCCCCCGATTGCAGGCTTACTCGACAAGGGTGAAGAAGTCCATGAGATCAGCAGAGGAGGCCTTGTTCCAGTATGTGAACAGAGCATCTGGAGGAGACAGAGACCGACAGATTGAGGCCATTTAAGCGGCCACGTTTACATAAATACTCATTTTCCATTGTTACATGGCAAAATTCCCAATTTGATACGGTTCATTTAAACAGCATATTCCAGTTTGATATACCCAATTAGGCCTTAATCTTAATGGGGCATATTGTGCATAAAAAAAGAGGGATATGCGAGTATCATCCTCATTTCAGGAACATTCTCAGGACGTGCAGAATATACAGCGCATTCAGAATACGCGCCTCCGTTGGCGGGTTTACGGCCGTTGGTCACACACGGCCTCTTGACCTTTACGGCGCGCCGTCATCTCTGTGCGGCGTAAACAAACAAGCCGACAAGGTGCAGACTCGCTCAAGGGTGACACCAATGGTTTATGACGGGAGAGACATGACTGCAGTTTGATAAAGAAGTAAATTCCTCCATGGCGCTTGAACGGGATGTGGGTCATTGCGTTCATCAGAGTGTGCACGGCTGCGTGCTGGCTGGCGTTTTAGTGGGACGGCGGGAATTTTTCGGAATAAGGGCAAAAACTGGAATATTGCGTGCTTGTGTAAAATAGCCAATGTGCAGTCACAGGGAGCAACAGGAGACAGACGGGCGAGCGGTTACCCTCGGACATGCTTTTGAGCACATGTAAGAAGCACATGAGGAAGCTCTTGATCTCCGCCTGGTCCAGTTTATCACATCTCAGCAGGGTGCTGCCCAGGGAGGAGGCGGGCTGGTTCTGCGGGACAAATGAGGCTGGGTCAGGGCACAGACAGACAAATATATCACCCTCCTTCTTCCTTAAAATATAAACCACAGTTCCATTTGCAGGAGCTTAATCTTTGGTCACTCAAAAAAACAAAACAAAGCAAAACAAAAAAAAAAACAAGGGACATTTATCACAGATTTTCTCTATGGTCAAAGCTCTAAAATGTGCAGTCTCCGTTATGGACACATGACGAAACGTTGCAGCGGTGAAGCCACCCTGGTGTAGGAAAACCACTCGGATGACGCCGGGCCGCGCGCGCCGCGGAGACGCCGCCATTCCTCCCCGCTGAGGCAAAGCAGAACCGAAGCAGCCCGAGCAACGGCTCGAACGCAGCGAGAGCTCGGTGACATACAGCACCTCCCTCAGCCAGCACTCAAGTCTTGACCATGAGACCGGCTGCAGATGACTTCACGGAAAAGCCTGACGCTGCGGCTTTGACTTTATAAGGAGCAATTTGGAGAGTGGAGAACTTCCAAGGTTAAAGTTAGTTTTCCCTGAAAGGTGGACAAAAGCCACATTGCATTTGCCTCGGTGGAGGTAGACGCTCACCGGAGTGCGCTTCTAGTGAGAGTTTGAGTGTTAGTTGCATTATTAGGCTGATAATCAGCTCCACAACGGCTTTCACCCGTGTCTGTTTATTTGTTGGAGGGACGACACATAAACCACCACGCTGAATTTCATATGGTGGGGTGTAGCAGGGGCCGAGGGGGAACCCAACACATTTTGGGGCCTGTTAATTAAACTTTATTGTATTGCATTTGCAGAAGTCTGAGTGCTTCGAGTCCGCTTCTGTTAGAGAGATTGTGCAGAAAAATACCTGGCTAATCCATTATTGTTTGAGCAGCGGAACATGCATGAAGGTATAACCCATCAAAACTGCGGGCAGATCTGGACATTTTCCCCCCTGATATACGGCATGGACCTTGGCTCAGGTATGTGCGCTTCAGAGTGCACTTCTCTTTAGAGTTTGAGTTGAATTATTAGGTTGACAGCCTCAGTTTAGCTGTGTCCCTGGTAAGCTGTGACAAACGCTGTGATAAAAGCGGCTCCACCGGAAGATGACACAAACAGCAGCACTGTGGAAAGGGTCTCCTTCTTTTCACCAGCAGAGGAAACCAGTCCTCTGTGTTTAGTGAACAAGAACTGACAGGGCACACCCGAGAGGAGCTGGAAAACCGGAGCTCGTCCAACATCTCGTGACACGGCGGAGACAAAAACCCTGCGCGGTTTGGCAGGTCTGCTCTGCGGCGCCAGACAACAAACAGGCAAACACCTGACTAACATGTGGGGAAACAAAAGGCTTTCACGTTCCCAGACGGGACACTCTAACGGAGGACGATTTATACTTGTAGCGACACGCTGGGCTGCAGGACGTTCTCCAGCACGCGGGCCACGGAGGGCAGGGAGAAGTCCATGGTGACGCGCGTGATGCTCACGCAGAGCGCGGACTCCTGCGTCTGCGCGGGGAAGCGAAGGGCATCGACCGAGCGTCTCCGTGCAAACTTGTCCGTCTGCCGGCCGCACAGGTCGGGGTGGGGAGGGGGAGTTAATGGCTCAAGTTGAGGACGAGTGGCTTTCAAGGGCACTGTTGTCATTACAAAGGGTTTATGGCATGGCAGACATGTTCGGCTTTTATGTGCAGTCACGTCTCCACGCTCTTCGAGATGTACCTTGTCTAATGAGTTGCCCTTTTCATGGTTCCTCTCGGGCAGACTGTTGCCGGAGTCGGTGCTGATGAGGGACCCGCGAGAGTCCGCATGGCGCACGGAGTTGATGTTGGGGGTAGACGAGGCGTGAGGGGAAGCTGGAAGAAGCAGCGAGCTATTAGAGTTACTATTGACGTTAACGCGGGCTGTCGTTTCCCAACGTCATTTTTCCACTCACCCGTGCCAGAGATGACTCCAAAAACATCTTTGTGCAAGCTGGTGTCCAAAAATGTGCTGGATCTGGGCGGTGTCATCAGAGCGTTGGTAAGGAGGGAATCTTCTCTTCCATGCTGAGGAGGAACAAGAATTCAGTGGCTAAAGCCCAACTTTCAGAGCTGTATGATCATATCCAAGGGCACTAGGTGCAGGGTTTTTTTTTTTCGTGTTCTAAACCCCCTAAAGATGTCCATCAAAACTAGCTGACGGTAACTTTTTAAAATCCAACCACAATACCACAAATTAAAACCTGGCTGACTGAACAAAGTTAAATATGGAAAAATTAAATAAACGGTATGATGCAGCTGCATAACCAGTTTGATTTTTTTTTTTTTAGACACATAAAGTTTGAGCTATACCTCCTGAAGTGGACAATGTGCTACCACCGTGTAAATGTTTACTTCTCTTTTGAGAAACAGTCAAAGATATAGTTTTGTCCGAAGTGTTTATATGTGCGGGTGCATATTCCATTTTCACTTTTCAAATGGTCTTTTTTTTGTCCATTGGTTTATTTAGGTTCCCTACTTTTTTTCTTTTTTTTTTTAGTGCAATATCATATCATCAGTCTATGACGACAAACGGTGAAGCAGTTCCAGGGACTCACACCCTTAATACAATATCTGTAATGTACCAGCAAATTTTTTTTTTCATGTCTGAGCTTGTGGGGTTGTGCAGTGTTTTTATGTTTTCTTGGTGTTGATACAGCTTAAAGGGCATTTCAAGGCATGTTTTTTTTTCCAAAGCCGCCACTAGATGGCTCCCTTACATTGTTGGAGAGGTTGATGGTGAACGGGGTGACTTCCTTCACGTTCAGCCTGTTGACGTTCTCTTGGAGCAGACCAAACAAGGGCAAGTACAGGGTGGCCAACCTGGCCTGCTGGCTCTGAAAAGGAAATGAGTCCCTCAGTTGCAGGTCTCACACACTTAAACACACCAACACAACTGCGCCAGGCTCGGAGGCACAAGGGCGCCGCTTACTTTTGAGGTGTAGCGGTCGTCAAAGGTGTGCTTTATCATCAGGTTCTTCAGCACCTGGATGGCTATCTGCCGGATCTCCCTGAACTCCTGCAGGGCCGCGCTGACCTCCCTGAGGAGTAGCCCAACCAGGAAGTGGTTCTTACAGAAGTCGTCTGTCAGCGAGTAATCCAGCTGGAGGTCTGAGGGGAGGCGGAGGAGGAGGACGATGATGAGGAGGTTAGCAGCGGTAAAGGAATAGGTGAAGAGTAAGCGAAGAGACCACGCACCAAACACACGGGAGCAATTTTCTGTTTGGATGTGAAATCTGACAATATGAATCTGTATTAAACATGACGTACTGCAAGTATTTCGATTGCTGAGCCCGATAAGTCTTTCATGCCCTGGATTTGTTATCTCACCATCATTAAAAAAAAAAAAAAAAGACTAAAAAATAGTAGTAAACTTTAACGTTGGAGAGATTCCGATTGTTTGATCTGCTCTTCCTCATCAACGGTGATAATTATGGACAAAAAGGATTAAAACCGGCAGCCACTCACAGGTGGCTTCCAACAGAATTAAAAAATGCATAATCACATAAACACACGCAAACTGCAAGCCACAATTACAGTGATCAAATTCAAACTCGCATCTTTTTAAATCCAAGATGGATGAAGGCGTCTGATTTCTCAGGAACGAGAGAGAAGAACGAATCATTTTTGACTTCAAGCCACTTCAAGAAAGACAAAAAAAAAAAAAGAAAAAAAAAAAAAACACCAACTCGCACACATGATCACTGCACACACCTCATCCAGCCAGAATAACCTTTTAGCACTACATTTTCAAAAAGGATAAAATCATTCCACACTGCAGTCAAGCTGGAAGTTTTGGGTTGAGATTTTGGGGGAAAGAAATTGCAACTTTCCGGCGGGAGCTGGAAGTCTGCGACATGCAGGCAAACCTCGCACCTACCTACTGGAGCATCGCATGACTCCACTGTGTCATGTGGAGATAACAACGCTGAATGACAGATGAAACGAGGAACACAAAGAACACACAAAGTGCGTCCTGTGAAATCAAAGAGCGCTACGGCAACGGAGAGAGCGTGAGTGTGACGTCCTGGAGTCATTCCGATGGTGTCGGCGGGGTTTTGGCACGTGACCGGGAGATGAATCTGACCGCCTCACCTTGGAATCTGAGTATCCTTCCCTTCCCAAACGGCATCGGCAGGTTCAAAGGGACGTAGTGCTCGTGGTTGCACACGACGCGCAGAAACTCGAACTTGAACTCGAAGAGCGTCTGCGGCGGGAGCGACAGAAAGCAGCCAGTCAAAAAGCGCGCATGGGTCCTCGAAAGGCATGCCCACGAACACGGAGGCTGCACGTGACGCTGACGCGGAATGCCGCTAAAAAAAAGTTACCTTCGGATCTCCGGGCATGAAGCCGTTGACGTAGTTGTTGATCTGCTTGAACACGAAACCTCTGTCCATGAGGTTGAAGCAGCGCTGCGAAATGGCGGTGGGAAGGAGCGATTCTATCGTTATTCGGCAAACAATAACAAAACAAACCAAAAGAAGGGATCTTTACCTTGATGAAGACAGCCAGGCTGTGGTTGGCGTTCCTGGCTGCGTCCAGGTTGTCCTTGTATTTCTGGGTGATGTGTGGCATCATCATGTTGACCAGAGTCTCCACTGTGTGATGGAAGGAAGCTGAGAAACGCTGATTCCTGGACAGCTGGAGGACAAGGGCGCAATTTTGATACTAAATAATAATATTTTCTTTTAACAGAGCAATCCCATGAAAAGAGCATTGAACTCATCATCAATTAGCCACACTTTCCTTCATTATCACGGCGACAGATACCATGGACTCATCTGCCAAGGAGGTTGTAGTAGGTTTTTGCAGGTATAAGTTGGTTTCTTTGTTAGCAAGCTCATTCACAAAGTTACGGATGGTTTGGTAAAAAAGTTTGGTTAAAGTTTTTGGAGAGTTTAGGAATGTTGAGAGAAATAATGCATCGCATTTTGGTGGTCATGATTTTTTTCCAAACATTGTTAGATTGTCCCTTTTTGATATTTTTGTTAATAATTTAAGAAATACACAGTTAAGAGGTATAAAATACATAATAACAAATAGTGAAATCTGGTTAACATCTTGGGATTCTTCTGGACTGAAAAAAAAAAAAAATCTCCAAAATTTTGCTTCAGTGTTTTTTTTCAGGGGGAAAAAAAGGCACCATGAATCAAAATCAATCGAGGATGTTTTGTGGGTCACGGACTGTAAGTATTCAGGGTCAGGAGATTTGCATTGAGCTTTCTCAGTATCCTGGCGGAGGTCTGCGCTCTCCGAGTGCTTCTAGCTTGCTCTGAAATGTCCCGCTACTGTGTGCAAGTTAGTCCACCGTGACGCCCTAATGGCGGACTTACCAGAGCACTCAATAGGACGGCTCCAACTCATTCAAAATGCAGCAGCCACAGTCATTACACATATCTGAAACTATGAACTGAACCGACCTGAATATGAAGGCTTTTTTCCCCCAGTTTGCAAATTTACTCTATTACTAAGATTACTTCACTGGGTCACAGTGGAATACAGAATCACCGAAAAAAATTTTTTACTCGTAGACACCGGATCACTTCATGGTTCAACTCCCCACTATATATATATTTTTTATTTGGCTCATTCATTTCAATATAACTTGATCAGGCCTCTCGGGTCTGCAGGCAGAGGTCCACTGACTGTATCTAGAATTAAGTGGGAGCTTGGTGCTTGGTTCCCGCGGTCCTGCTTTTTGGATCGACCTCCCTGCTGAGCTGATGTCAATCACACTACATCCACACACGTCCACATATTCTCCCAGGCTTATCGGCGATCCATGTCTGCGTACGTGCATGAGCATGCATCTGGTCAGCCACAACTGTTTTGCTCCATGTTCACTTTAGCCCCGGAATAAATTCACCCTTCAGGAGGAGTTTTTACGTTGAATTTTTAATACATCTGTTTGAGAGAGCTGTGGACATCTTCGAATGGTTGTTACTGGGACTGTAGTATATGATGCTGTTGAACTGTACTGGATTATACTGAGAGGTGTCCCTAATATTTTGGCCCTCCCCACTCATATGCGTTCGGGTGCCAAAATATTAGGGACGCTTCTCAGTATAATCCAGTCCAGTTCATATCAGTTTATCATGTCGAAAAACAGATTTTTATCTTCCCACTGGAGGGAAGGGAAATTGTGAAATATTCAGAGACAGGCTGACATGTTGCTGGCGTTGGTATTCCCATGAGATTTGCTGATCTGTTCCCACACTGGGACGGCCTTTCCTTGTACAACACTTGCTTCCGCAGTGGCCTCCAGATTATGCCGGTTGGAGTTAAACACAGGGATGTGGTTGGTTATGGGGTACGGACAAATGCAGCCAATTAAACTGCACAGCAGTGCGGGACAGACTGTGGATACGTAACACTATGACTGCGGTGCGGCGGCTGTCCACAAGACTCGGCATGTTTGAAACTCCAGCCGAACAACCTAAGCTGTAATAGAGCAAACACGAGCGGACACCTGTGAGTCAAAAGCCGGGGCAAACTCACCTTCACTTTACAGCTCTCAATCAAGTACTGAGCCATGGACTTGACTAAGGCTTCAAAGAAATACCAGGAGTACTGGAGGGCAGACAAACATCAATCAGGGAACAATAAAGAGGAGCGCACAATTATGCAACGTGTGGTCACATAAATCACAGAGAAGAAGAGAAAAAAAAGAAGCGCAAACACGTTACCTTGAGCAGCTTGTTACTCGTGAGGAAGTCAGTGGAGGGTTTCAGGATGGCGGTCATGGCTTTAGCCAGCTCCTCATGCACTGTCCGGCTGGTGGAGGACGTGTACGGCTCAGTCTTGAAAACGAACTGCGGCGGACACAATCGGGACGTCAAGTCAGCTCCCCCGCCGGCGCAAGCGCAGAGCGCAGAGCGCAGATAGTGAGCTTTGATTTGTGAGATTTTTTACCTTCACGTATGATCTCAGGTAGTGTTCCAGCCCCTCCTCGTGGCACTGGGCGACAATGTGGATCATGACCCTATTTCAAAATGGGAAAGGAAGGCATGTGTGAGGAATGGATCCCATCCCATAAATAAAAAAAAAAACATTTAAAAAGTTGTAATGCTGCTTGAAAAGAAGATAAAAACAGAATGGGATGATTTGTGAATCCTTTTCGAGCTAAATTCAATTGAATAAAAGTACAAGGTAACAAGTTAAGGCTCAAACTAAAAAAACAAAAGAAAAGGAAATGATGCAAATAGAAACTTATTCTGAATATGGTGCCTGCAACGTCTTGACCACTGTTTTACATCACCTTTCCTTTTTTGGACTTTGGGCTGTAATAAGAGTCCTCAAAAAAACATTCTGAGTGTGGTTTCATGGTAAACATCAAAAGAAGCAGTCTAGACATTTCTGTCGTGGTACATACTTAAATGCTGGAAGTTGGGTTGTGCCTTTCCAGTGTGGAGTCACAGAGAATTTCAGAAATACTTGCCTGGTGACGTTGACTGCTACGTCCTCCTGGGTGGCGCTGGTCAGCACCCTGAACAGCTGATTCAGGGTGGTGGGCAGGAACTTGATCATCACGTGACTCTCCATGGCGTGCAGACTCTGACAGAACAACGCCAAAGAGGGTTTTTTTTTTTGTTTGTTTGTTTGTTTTTCGTCATTAACTGCACCTCGATGTTTGTTGTCCTCCTTCGCCACAAAGCGCAGAGGGCTAATGCGGGACAATTACTGCGCGGGGGAAACCGAATGCCGTCAACAGCGCCAGGAGGACGTGAGAGAGCAGCGCCGCGCTAATCACCCACACCTCATCATGGCAGAGGACTGGCGCATCGCTAGAAACTAACGCAAGCGCTGCCAAGTCATTTGGTGAGCTGCCAGTCAGCACAGGCGACCTCCCGCTTGACCCTCGGGGCATTGTTTATGCGCTCCGCTGTGTTTACATGAGAACCCAATAGCTGTGCTGGACCAAGCGTTGCTCTCCATGTCAATGTCCACCAGGGGAGCAGTGAACCGAGATTCCAAACGGACAAGAGCGAGAGCGGTGGGAAGTGTGCGAAGTGACCTACCGGCACGACTGAAAATAACAAATGGACATAAAAAGAAAAACATGGGAAAAGGTGGTGTCATCGAGGGGTTGATAACAATTAAAGGCACAGTACATACTTTCTGTCACCAGCGGCCCCTCGCTCAAAATATTGACAACATATGTAACTGGATGAGGTGAGAACTAGCGTGAGATCAGGGGAGTTTTTGTCTCCGTTCTTAAAGAGCTGGCAGACATTAAAAAAAAAATGAATCCGTGTTCATGGACGAGGTCATGCATTAAAGCTGTAATTGGATGATGTAATTTCACTCTCATGACATGGCTGCAAGTAATGTTAGCTGGGTTTCTAACTTGCCATTAGATTAGTACACTACTCATGCGGCTACTGTAGCTAACACCGCGTGGTGAATTCAAGTGTGGAGAAGCCCAGCCGTGTTAAACTATCAAACTACTAAAATAAACATAACAGTAGCTACTAAAAACAACTTAATGAGCGCGTTGAACGATGTGCCGCTAGCGTACATCGCGTGTGTCAGCTTGGTGGCTTAAGGGGACGTGATGTCGTTGAAAGGCGATCAAAAGAAACACTGTTATCTTGAACAATCTTACAAACGTCAGTAAATAAAGACTTAAATCATTATAGACTGTGATTAAGTATGATGCAATGTAGTCTTTACTGAGTATTCACTGCCAACAATAACCAATTAAGTTGCCTACAGTGCAGCAACTGATTCAGAAGTAGACAAAAGTATTAAAATTCAAACTATCAAGAAAATATTGATGATAAATATATAGGCAAAAAAAGACAGGCAAAAGTGACAAAAAATTAGAACTACCTTCAGGTATTTGACCAGCTCTCCTCCTCCTGACACTTGAGGTGCAGATGCAGTGCTCTGACAGTGATGAAAGAAATTGTGCAAATGTTGATCCTGAAACACAGAGGAGAGGGTGAGAACGCGGCGGTGAGGAAATCCCGCCGTGATTCAGATGCAACAATCAATCTGCCGTCTTACTAAACTCGTAGTTTGTCTCAAAGACCAACTGACCTGAGTGTAGATAGTGGACACGAGGTGAGTGGAGACCTTGAATAAGGGCTTGCCTCCATCCACCCATTTGACCTCAGGACCCAAATGCTGTAGGAAAAAGTAATGCTTAATTCAGCAAATTCAGTTCCACACTTTTGTTTTGGATTTTATTTCCCGTAATGGAAATCAACACTTTTTCTCAAGTTCCTATAGATCTTCAACCAACAGCATCACAGGTTTGTCGTTAGCGATCTGCCGTCTTCCAAAGCGTAGTCAGTAACTTAACGGCGCGGCCATCGACCGGCTTCGCGCGGGTGAAATCGCGAAGTTAGACAGCACGCCACTTGAACTCCAAGTAGGCGAGGTGAAGCCTTCGCTGTTCAACAGCTCCTGGATGAACTCTACCTTGCCGGCGCCCTCCTGACAGCCGAGGTATCCAGCGGGAAGGTTGGCGGCTACGGGGATTTGACTCTCATTCATGATCACGCGGCCGTCTTTCAGCAAGGGGAGCCAAGCGTAACCCACTGAGAGCAGAGATGCAGCAGAGGATAGTCAGCTTGCGGCCTGACACTTGATGTCGGCGATGAAAATAACACATGGATGAACTCAAACTGCAAATACAGATACTTTGGGGGTGGTGGGAAATAGTTGGAGGTCTACGTGGAAATATTCCGGGGATTCGGCGTGTTACCTTGGATCTCAACCTGGTCTCTCTTTTTCGTGCTGGCCTTGCTGTTGCTGTCGCAGCTGACATGATAGAGAGTGAAGAGCAGATGGTGCTTCTCATGGAGCTGGGTGGGGAGCTCAATTTTAAACTAAACCATAAAAACGCAAACATGCGGTCAGTCACGGAGTCATTTATACATCTTCTGCTGCATCATATGTGTGGCATGCATCACGGAGGCTTTGGAGACATCCGGGAAAGGATCTTACCTCATCGTAGAACTCGGGGTTGTGCTGGTGATGTAATACTGCGGCGAAGCCATTTTTGGTAAACAAGGGTCCTCCGGGTCGCCCGTAGATGCACTGCGTTACGACAACGTTTGATCAGTTCCTGTCACGGTTCTTTCTGGGCGTGGACCACTTTCACGAAACTTTACCTTCAGCGAAACGGCCTCCTCCTCGTCCGAATCCTTAAACTCAATGCAGACGGCAATGTTTCTGGCCTGTGATCAGACAAAAGCCACCCCAGTTAGTCCAGCCATATGAAAAAAAGTGCTGAAGCGTCATGATCACAGAAAAAAAAAAAGGTCAGGATGGAAAAAGTGGCACAGAACCAGGCGACAGGTTGCAATTTCAACTTTTTGGCGCTCACATTTCCCTGCCACTGAAACCCGCGAAAACAACGCCGGATGATAAAAGCGTGCGATACCTTTGCAAACGACTTCTGGCTGTCGTACTTCAAGTGCTTGGGGTAGACGTAGAGGTGATTTTTGTAGATTGTGAAAGGCTGGGAACATTTGGCGATGCACGGCACAAACTCCTCCACCTCGAAGAAGACGTTGGTCTTCTCGCTCAGGTCAAACTGCTTCACAGGAATGTAGGATGAGGTAACACAATCTGCATACAGGAGCGGGGAGGGAGGGAAACCAAATAAGCAGACTGCAGACGACGCGACCCCGCTGGTCTGAGCGGCGGGAGCGGTTCTCACGGCGGGTGTCATGGGGCGAATTTGGAGGGCTTACTTGACAAGTCAGGGGCTACGTTATCAATGGTAACGTCAAGGTTTCCGAGGATTACAGGCAGCTTGGCCATCTTCTCTGGCCTGAGGAGAGGAAAATGAAGTTAAGCTTTTGCCATCATCTGCCTAAGACTGGATACAACGACAGGAAGGCTGCCTCCAAATGAACAATGCAGACAAATGGTGCAACGCACTGCCGCGTTTAAAAAGCATTCACAAGCATTTTCAGAGAGTCCAGCCTACGTCATTTTCCCTTCCAGCACGTCTCCAAACCCATCCAACTCTAAAGAGAAGGAATACTAACTTCCTGAAGTCAGCCAGCAGTTTGAGCATGTCGTCATTGGACAGCTTGTTGCTGTCCTGCCGGTACAGAGCCGAAAAACGAGCGCTTTTGTCAAGCGTCCCCGAAGCATCTTTGAACAAAGGCCTGCAAGGAAGAAACTCACAGTGAGCGATGCATCCCTCCAATCCCACAAACAAATGCTTCCCGGTTTGTACTTAAATGTACTGGACATCATGTTTCACTGGACACGGACATTTATAGACGAAGGCCGCATCTTATAATCGGCATAGCGTATACAGCTGCCCTAACGACCCCCAGGAGTGCGCTCGGACTGTAGAAAAGTGAGCGTTTCTGGGAGAATCTCTGTGGTTAGGAAGCACAGGCACATACAAGCGTTCATGGTCAGAAGAGATGAGGTACCTCGCTGCCCAGGCGAAAGGCATCCTGTACTGGCCTAACCGGTTACACGCCAGCTTGGCATTTTTCAGGACCTTCTGTGCCACCTGGTGGAAATGAGGAAGACAATGAGCTTAACCACTTCTTTTCCCTCAGCCGTGTCCAAACCCACGCAAATAGACTTCGCTCTCCCAAAACCTCATTGCTATCCAACACAGCTGTACAGACAGAATAAATGCTTATGCCCAGTGCCTGTGCAACTGGTCAGGGATGATCATCTGAGCCTAGTGTGGACAGATGTGTTGAAATCTGAGACTTCGGGCCAGTTTGCAGATGGGTCAGTACCTTGGTAGAGTCTGAGCTCTTCATGTATGGCTCGGCACAGTGGTTGATCCCCCCCTGAAGCACCTTCTCGATGCGGGCCACCAGGAAGATATCCGGATGGGGGCACGTTACTGAGAAGACTCCCTGTGGAGATGATGAGATGTTAGAAGTGATGGGTGGTAAAGCCGCATTTTCATAACACATTCGTTGAGCTGAGCAGGATTTTTCTACTTTTTTGTAGCATATTTTGAGTCCTTCATTTTTTTTGACATCATGTTGCATTTTCACCTGTCTGGGGTACTGCAAGGCCGTCTCTGGCACACAGTGGACCAATCGTTGGCCCTCGGGATGAGCATCCCCACCCCCGTTCATATACTGACTGTGGTTAGAGGGTATCATGCCTCTGACGGACGGGTGGTTAAGGTCCACATGGAAGTCTGAGGAGATCTTCCTGCCACTCTGGATGTCGAACAGTGACAGGGTGACATAAAATGGTTCCACCTGGAGGACAGAGTAATGTTAAATCTTGCATTTTTCATACTTTTTCAACCAGCTTGTATGGTCAGGAGACCACAGGAGATCAGGTTGTGCTGTTTCCATCACAAAAGGTAGCAGCTATTTTAATAAAGTGCGAGTCGGGGGCAGCTGAATGAACACGCACTTGTGCGTCACGCCAATGTGTCTGTGGAGGAAGCTCAAGTTCAGTCTTAAATAGATAGTTTCTGCTGGGAGGAACAGCCGGACTTCGCGCTCAATGATACAGAATGCCATTACTGAGCTTGTGGCCCGGTTGCTATGCCAACAGGAGTCATTCACAGCTAAAATAATGAGGCAAGTGCGTCCGGCAGCTGCATTTAAACACCTCATCTTTAGCTAGTCAAACGGATGCCGATATTTCTGTGATTTGGAGCACATCGCGGGCAGGAAGGGAGCAGTCTTACGTTTGTGGTTGGTCCCTCTTCGTTCTCGGCCACACAGCTTTGCAGATTGAACGAGAGGTCATTGCAGTTCACCAGAACACGCTTGCCAAACTTCTCCTCAAACTGCTTCACATCCGGTTCTATTCCTGAGAAATCTAGTTTCTAATGACAATGTAAGGAAGGTGAGGCATTTCGTTAGGGCAGTGTTACATTGGATGTCATTGACCCACGGGAATCAGCAGTACATATATTTGATTACCTGTGTGTCTGGGTCGAGGATGAACAGCTTCAACCTGGTCTCGTTCCTCATCCTAGATTCTATTTCTCTTGTGCTCTGAGGAGATGAAAGCATTTCTGAAATCAATTGAAGCCGCAAAACTGTCTGAAATGCCAGAAGCGCTCTCAGAGAGATTTTCAGTCAGTTGGTTTTATCATTAGTTTTATTTTGGGGAGGGGGGGCGGGGG
>CAAKHG010004208.1:2289-14470 GCA_901007715.1 Dactylopterus volitans
AAGTTCAGGGGCTTGCTGCTTTAAGTAATCTAAGATTAAGTTGCTTGTTTTTTATTTATTTATGTATTGAAATTTTTATTTGTTGGGGATTTCTGTTGACTTTGAGCACTGAAATTTCAATAAAAATGGGATTTTAAAAAAGGAAACCATGTTGTTGCTCATTTTCCGAGTGCCTTTTCTATTCTGTTTACTGTTGCTCTTCAATAAAGCAAAAGTATTTCTTATTCGATTGCTCAATTAATCGATGAAATAATTGATAAAATACTCGATTACGAAAACAATTGATAGCTGCTGTCCTATAAGATATACAGTTCATAATGTAAAAGCAGTATCCATCTTCGAGTAAGTTGCATTTGAGACATTTCCAATGGGATATTATAAATATCCTTGCGATCTGCCCTTGAATATATGATAATTTAATTGTGGGTAATATGTAATTATGACACTCATTGCTTAGTTTGTATATATCAAAAGGAAATTTAAGGAACATAGTGTTGGTGTACTTTCAAATTCATTTATATCAACCCCATTAATTCTGTTACCAGTTGTAGTGATATCCTGCGCTGTGATAACTGTGTTCTTTCACTGCCTCCCCAGCATTCCAAGGGTGCACAGCAGCTGATGACAAGACTGCAGCAGTGGAGGATTTTCTGCGCTACTTGTATGGCGCCATGGCTAGTGATGCCATTTGGCAGTATGCAAGCGAGGACCAGCTACAGGATGCCCAGATGGCTATCGAACGTAGTGTTATGAACCGCATCTTCAAACTGGCCTTCAACCCCAACCAGGATGGAGATATTCTCAGAGACCAGTGAGTAGCTGCAGTTACCAGTGTAACTCAAAGCACTGCAGTCTCACAGAGCAGTATTCAGTCTTTCATTGTTGTGTTGTTGATATTTATTAACATTATCAAGATTTAAGACATTAGAGCCGTGTAGGGACAGGAACATTCTGCTCTTGCCTTCATGATTGAAAGTAACTTTAGAGCAGTAAACAAACTTTGATGCTGTAGTTAATAGTTAAAGTTAGTTAATGGTTAAAAAATATTTTTTTGTTTGAGAACCTCAACATAATGAAGTAGCATAAAAGTGCATTATACACCAACCAATAAGTTAGTGTTAGTGGTAACCCAAAATATGTTCAATTAAGCATTTTCATGCCTCCATGCTTGCGACAGCTGTGGACAACGGCATTATAATTTGTGGTTGTCCGTACATACATATGTCTGTCATTCTCTGTGAAGGTGATAACTCAGGAGCACAGAAAGAAATTACTTAAAATTTGATACAAATTTGGACCTAAGGATGAACTGATGAGATTTTGTTGTACAAAGTCACTCTGACTTCACATCCGTCTCATTCTCATGGATGCAATCATTGCATTTATTGTATGATATAGGTGTCGCCGTCAAATCTAAAACACTGAAATACCAAAAATCCGCATTCTTTCTAATGGCCAGAGAGAGTGACTGAACTGAAAGACGGGAATCCATAACCACTGGGTCAGTTAGCACTGGCAACATCTACTTTTTTTAAAAGCAGGCTATGAGGGAAATGTGTTGGGTCAGGCACTAAGACCGACAAACATCCACTTGGACTCAAAGATGAATTGATGAGAATGTGGTGGTCAAAGGTCAAAGTGACTGTGATCTCCCAAAACGCAAGAATGCACAGCTAATTATGACAAAATGTCACAGACGTTGCTAATAGGTTGAAAGGATGAAATGATGGCATTTCATATCTAAAAGGTCAAAGTTGAGCTTCACTGATGTACTATTATGCATTAAGACTAACTGTAATTTTAGTTGCCATTTATTAAGGCAGTTATGTTTGGCAATATGAAACATGCCAGACATTCAATTTTTAAGTGCATCTTCATGGAAAATGGTTAACAAATTTAATCGCAATCCAGAGTATTGTGTGACCTACATGTGTGTATGTGTGTGTATGTGATTTAGTTTGATGATGCAGACATAAAAGCTCAGTTTGCTCCTTTGACCGTATTCCTCTCTAGAATTGCAACAACTCAATCAAATATAAGAAAACAGTTGCCCTTGTTGTATTTTACAGAATGTGCGTGTTTTCATCAGCTGGGTTGTTTTTCCCACCACAGGCTTTTCCATGAACACATCCAGCGGCTCTCTAAAGTTGTGACGGCTAATCACAAAGCTCTTCAAATCCCGGAGGTATTAGCTTAGTCATGTTTTCTATCATTTTTGTGCATATGTGGAGAAGAAAGTGATTCATGGGTACATTCACTTATCATTGAATAGTAGCATCCAGAACTCCAAGAGCCTGTACTACTCAGCAGGATTTTCTATTTGAACAATAGAATTTTCCGCATCACGAAGGTGGTTCACTTTTCAGCAAAGTACATCACCACGGGAACTTATCCTGCTGACCTAACCGGTTCTGGAGTTAGCTATGCTCCAGATAAGAGATCAAAACACATAAAAGCACCACCCATTGACCAGTTAACTCTCTTAGAAAATGCTGAATCACCATTCACGTGGACCTCGGTGGGCATTGTATTCTTAATTTATAATGTAAGTTGTTTGCATGTTGTATTCATGATTCATTTGATCAGTATACGTTTGGAGTCTTGTTTTGTTTAAGAATATTTAGTCCATCAACACACGGCGTTGTTAGCGTTGTTATCTTCAAGATACCCCTGGGTATATTGAACTTGCATGATAATACAGGCTCTTGGTATTTCACTATGTAACTTGGATTGTGCAGCTCTGTATGGCACCACATTACACATCACAAGTTATGGAAAAACTGTGCCACATGGCAGTGAGGCGAGTGATCTCACAACAGTACCACTCATCTTTCGCCTCATGTGAAAACATTGTTCCTTAACTAAATATGGTGGTGTGCTCGCGCCACTCAAATATCGACCGAATGTTCAGCACCACATGTAGCAGCTGTCTTCAAAAGTTGTATTGTGTGGTTTGAAGTGTGTGTAACGTTCTTGGCTACAGGTTTACTTGAAGGAGGCTCCATGGCCCTCTGCACAGTCTGAGATCAAGACCATCAATGCTTACAAGACACCAAGAGACAAAGTCCAGTGTATCCTGCGAATGTGCTCCACCATCATGAACCTCCTCAGTCTGGCTAATGAAGACTCCGTCCCTGGAGCAGATGACTTTGTTCCTGTGCTGGTCTTTGTCCTCATCAGGGTGAGTTTGCCGTTTGTCCTTCTCCAGTTTTTCCGCAATTGTTTCAAACTGCTGACCTGCGTTTTTGAACCAAATTCTTAAGTATCCATCAGTATTATTCATCGGAAAAGCCGTTCCAGAATAACCACATTGTATTTTCAGAGCAGCGTAAAGGCTGATGTCTGCTAAAGTGTGCAGAAATATTTTACATATTTTCATATTTATGATCGTAATCTGTATGGCGTAGCGTGAGATTCTTTCGGCGGCTAATGTGGGCCCATCCCCACATCTCCTCCCCTCCAGGCGAACCCGCCCTGCCTGCTGTCCACCGTTCAGTACATCAATAATTTCTACGCCAGCCGGCTGAGTGGGGAGGAGTGCTATTGGTGGATGCAGTTCACCGCGGCGGTGGAATTCATTAAGACCATCGATGATCGCAAGTGAAGCAGAACAGCCACCTGTATGGGCAGACTGCGGGGGAAGGAGCCGGGAGACTGGGAGACTTCCCAACCAACTGCTCCCTATGCACAGCTTCTGAAACCTGGCCCTCAGCCTGTTCTGTATTTGTATAGCTTGTAAATAGCCAGAGACGCTGAAAGATTACAGAATATATATTACTGTATGTATGTGGACAAATCCAGGGTTTAGCCGTGGTGGGAAAACGGCTTTTGGTAAAATTGGCAAGATGTTATCTTTAAACTTGATTTTTTTTTTTTTATTATTATTTTTTTTTCCTTTTCTCTTTTAGTCTCTACAGTCATGTTTCGCTTTTGGGGTCTATATTAGGATTTTTTTTAAATACACATTTACCAATATGACATTAAATTGACCTAAAAGATAATTCTATTTAAAGGGACCAGACTTTGTTGGTGTGATCACTGATCTTTTTTTTCTTTTTTTTTTTTTTTTTCCATCTTGAATGAGAGGAAAAGGCTTCAAGTAAAAATAGTGCAACATTCACAATAGAGATGTAACAGGTGCATTTACAGTTGGTGACTCAAACACAGGTGAACCACAGGAACTACTACTCATAAGGTTTAGTATATCAAACAATAGGGCAGCTTATTTCATGAATTGTTTACTTCACCCTATTCCCAATGTGTGTCAGTGACAATTTGGCCCCCATCTATTTATATGAAATAAAATGTATTTATTTCTGTAATTTACTTAAAAGCAAATGAAAATGCATATCATGCCCATTCAAGACGTCTGGGGCAAGTGATGATATTGCAATAAGCGTGAATTAAAAAGGCACCTTAGCCATGAATAGTCCATAGGTGGGGGATGCTGGGCAATTATACAGGGTCAACTCATGCAGAGTCATGGTGGCATTTCAAGAAATACTGAAAATAGTGCCTTTGATGTGGGACACGCTGTACAGGTAGCTAATTTTATTTTTATTTGTTTCTTAGGTTTGTTTTTCATAAACACAGTCAAACATATCCAGCCCTGCCTGCCACCACCACACACACTCACACACGTACACACGCACACACGCACGCACGCACGCACGCGCGCGCACGCACGCGCGCACCCTCCCACCACAATGGGTCAACCACATTTAACTTTGAGGGACCTATGTCCAGAGCTCACCACAGGAACACACACACACGTACACACCACGACCCACTACTGATTGTCATTGCTTAGTCCCTTTAATCCACCTGAGTTTAAACAGAAATCCCAGTTTCAACTCTGAGGGAGCATTCAGAGTACAAGTGAGCATGATACAGTAACAGGAGCTCTGCTGCGTTGGCTGATGACTTCTCTGCTAGTAAAAGTGCAGAGTGTAAATTTGCCTATTCAGCGCCTTTTCATCGCTGTAAGGTGAAGGCAGTGAATTCTAGATATCGGAACTGTTGTGATGGTTGTTGTGGTCACGTCACCCTTTATTTAACACAAGCCTTTTGTTAGCGAACAAAAACATTTTCATTTCTGACCTTGTACCTGAGAAGCCACGTGTCTGCACGGCCAGACCAGTGAACTATTAGCTCTCTACCTCCTCATAAGTTCAAGAAAGGGACTCTTGTTTATGTGCACTTATATTTATTTTTTTCCCCCACTTTGGCGTGCTGTGATCTCCCTGTGTCATTGTATCTCCTCAATTATAGAGCAAGCATGTCTTTAATTATCCAGAAATGACTAAGCTTCTTTTCTCTCGGAATCCTCTGCTTCATTTCTGTGCACAGATGTGCCACATGTATTATAGTTTCGATAATCCATTACTTTTGACTAGACATGACAGCACAATACACAGTAGGATAGAAGAGCAAATAATCAACACTATTGACATGTTACTGACTTGCAGGTTATGCTAAAGTGGTTGGTGTAGGACATGAGTGGGTGTTTTTTTTGTTTTTTTTTGTTTCTTTTTTCTTTTTTTAAAGTAGTGGGTGTGTGAGAGGATCGTGTGATTGGTTGACCCTCTGCCTCCTCTTGCATGAAGTCATTGAATGGTCTGTACACATTCTTAATCATAATAAACGGTAGAATAGCATTAGTATCTGCAACAGGCCAGTAACTGAACCTGCAGGAGGACGCAAAGCTTTTCTTTTGTGTTTTTTGAAACTTGCATATCAAAACTCGATAATTTATTTTGCACAACACACGTCTGTTTTATGGAAAGGGATTGACGGGGAGCAGTGCATTTGGAAATGTCTTCTTCTGGCCTTAACAGCAACTGTCACTTAACATTAACATATTGCGATTAAGATCCCATTTGAGCGGCGATTTTAAAGACTTGACTGTTACTCTCTCAAGCTAATGAGCATCCACATTTTGGGAGACATAACAAATACATTTTATACCAGCATACAGTAGCACATGCACCAGATTCATATGTGTGCAGCACACTTCCTTGCAGAGCCTGTAATCAATTTGATGAGAAAACCATGCACTGGAAAATCAAGTTGCAGGTTGCATCTATACTAATTAGGTTTATGTGATGTCACTTTAATTGGAAATGTATACAGCACAAATCTAATGAAATTATTTGGCCCTGGTTTGTGTTTCAGAGTTTCCTCACACAAGATGGTCACAGCTACAAATGAGTCCGATGGGGCGTCGATCAAAACTGTAAAAAAAAACAAAAAACAAAATGGCACAACTGTGTTAAAGAGTAATTTTAGCTCCGATTATAAAGTAAATGGTGGAGAGGTCTGTTCAAAGCTTTACTGCTCTGCTCCCTGTTCAATTGTTTTGAAAGACTGAGCAGAGAAAAAAAAAAATTTCAAAATCTTGCGTCAAATTTTACATTTAATTGTAAGCTTGCACAATTATGACATGCGGGGAAAGCCAGTTTGTCTTTACTGTGATTAATGCATTATGTAATTCTTTAAGAACAATAAAGGAAGCAGAAGTTTTTTTTTCTTCTTCTGTGGCTCTTTCATGGTGCTGATACATTATGCGTTTCCTCTGCAGGAGGACACTGTCATGGCTACTGTACATGCACAATAGCGTTTCATTATTCTGCGGCTCCTTGGACAGTTGTAGGTATATCCAGCCGACGGTGCACACAATAGAATAGATGGTAGGAAAATTTATGCATAGAATATAATTGTTAGTGGGGGCAGTGGAGCAGCATCATCCAATCTAGCAGCCACAAATAGCAACCTCTCTGCAAACATTTCATTATTGCTGACAAGTGTACGCTGGATTGTAATTGGAGATATCCTCTCATCTAAAACCCTCCTTACTTCACCGATTGCCTTCTCTAATACGCATCCTCTCTTTTTTTTTTTCATCATAAACTTCTTCGTGGGGTGCTTTGTGTCCCCTGATGATATCTTGCAATTGTTAATTTAAATTCTAATTTTGGTATGTGAAGTTAATTAGTTGCATAAGCCAGTAGCTGGGTAGGCTACATTTGGAAGATAGGATCTTTTTTTTTTTTTTTTTTTTTTTTTTTTTGACTGTGACTGATTTGAGATAAATGCAGGCTTGAATTTGTTTTGTATTAAACTACTCAGATTAGGAATCACATACTAATATTTTATTACCATTACTATTATTGGCTAATACCTTCTGCAGTACTGCACAGGAAGCAACATGAGAAGTGATTATTCATTCCAGACATCAGTGCAGTAGGGTTGGTTTTCCAGAGATTTTCAGGTCAGGGGTGCTGTAAAGGGCGATTCTGGGACCCTAACTAACGGGCCCCTCACAGTTATCTGTTGTTGCCGGGGCTCATTCTGAGCGTCAGATCTCTGGCAACATTCATATGGCAGATGAATCAAGTGGAGGAGAGATGGCGCGTCTTTGACCATCGCGGTTGTACATTGTTTCTTAAAGACATAAACAGGCCTGAGGTCTCACGCAGATGGCCGCGGCAGAACAGATGATCAGTCCAGCAAGGCTTGTGCATGAATTCACCTCCCCCCCCCCCCCCCCCCACACACACACACACCCCACACACACACCAATCACACAAATCTGATTTTATGAAATTGCTCCCAGATTTTCGTTGAGCTACTTGGCAATGCAGGTTATATAAACCGCATATTATATTTGAAATTAAAGCAAACGTCTCTACAAATGCAAAAAAGCATTTAACTTTTTTTAAACTTACCGAGAGCCGGTGGATGGATGGAACAACCAGTCATAATATTGTAAAGATAATTAAGTACAGTTCAGTGATCCAAAAGAAAGGCAAAAAAGAAAGAAAGAAAAAAAAGCGCTCATCAAACAAAGCCTGACTCCATAAAAAAAAGGTGAAAAGTGACCCGGAATGTTTCAGTTGATCTCGTTATATTCTAAAGATCCGCTATTTCGAAAGCGGCGTTTTTGTTTCAACATGAATCCGTTCATGCAGCTGCAGGGAGCCGCAGCAAACCGCAGCAGCTCCGCTCTCCCGAGTCACTCGACCTGCAGTTCCGCCGCGGGCCTGCAGATGGCAGACGCGCCATTCCCGAGGACGCGCTGCAGCTCTGCTCCGAGAGCCGCTCAGACAAAGAACAACACGGGGCACGATGGCTTGACATTTAAAGCCAGTGGGACTCTACCGTCTGGAAATGGATCTGTTTTGTTTATTGTAGGCTAGATATCCTACAAATTCTAAGTGCATAATAATAATAGTAATAATTATAATAGTAGTAGTGGTCGTGCTGATAAATTAAGAATACAAGCATGCATATAGCATTGCATATAAACTGGGGGGGTCTGAATGAACAAAATGTCAAATACACATATTAAAACTTAAATGAAATAGCCGCAAGGATGCAGGCAGACGAGAAGATTAAAACTCAAAGGGATACCAAGTCTCTGTGCCCTGAGGTGGTGATACTGTAGAGATGCAAAATAGTAAAAGTGAGCATCATTCCCTGTAATGATTCCTGCCTAAACTATGGAGACAAAGGCTTAAAAAAAGGAGTTTTGTGTCTTGTAACAAAAGAGAGGAATACTTCTGGTTCAGTAGATGGTTAAATGTTAAACCCTGGAAATACAGTAAATGACGGGAAACCTCTAAGATCGTGTTACAGCATCATTCCAAAGGAACAGATGTGGGCTATTGCATCCTTTGGCATTTATATTCTGGCATTCAACCAACTGGGTTTGGCCTAAAATAGGAAACATAAGCGACATTCCCCTTGTTTTCTTTTACTGCTCATCACAAAGGATATCAATTAGACAAAGGTGTCAATTACAGCAGCGCTTCTGTAGGCAGAGCTCCTTCTTTATATTGTGCTTTATATCATTAGAAAAAAGGACAATTTCCACAGGCATGGCTAATCACCTATGAGAGGAAGAGTGGGTGGTGACATTAAATTGAACCGTGGAAATGGAACAGGAATTAGATGCACTTAGCCATCAGATGTTAATGGCAGCAATCAACAGCCAATTATCCAGCATACTTGAGTACCTTGACAAGCGCAGGTGTACCCTACAACTAACATGAGCCCCTTTCGTGCATTTCCATAAATCCAGCAGTAAACTCCCTCTCTGATTGAACATGCACGTTTCAATGCAATCAAGCAATATTGTTAGTTATGTGTCAAGTGACGAACTTAAGGAAAAATCCCTCGGGGCTATAATAACAACTTGCATTGTACCCGGCTGCATGGAAATCGATAAAGCTGTAATTTGTTTATATAAAAGAGTTCTTTGTGGTTATTGCCAGCAGAAATGTTCATATGCATGTCTGCTGACTGGAAAGTATCAGAATCAATGGTCAGAAGTGTGCTGGCAGGCAGCATTTTCTTTTCTTTATTTATTTTTGCACAACTGGACAGCGCAGTGGCGTCGCTGGCTGGCATGGCGCTCTTTGTGAACATGATCCGGGCTGAAGATCCGCCGCTGATGCTGATCATCTCTGTCATTGCCGTGGATTCTGGGGCTCAGCTCCGGCTGCTGCCCTGACAAGTCCAGCAAAACATACACACGCGCGCGCGCACGCACGCACGCACGCACGCACGCACGCACGCACGCACGCACGCACTCAGGCACTCAGGCACGCGCGCACACAGGCGCGCACGCACTCAGGCACGCATACATTAAATGAACACATCAGCCATGCGCACACTATGAGGCCGGCGTCGTGGCATGACCCACTTTGATTATTCTGTCCTTAAGCAACAGGTGACGGGCTCCCCTGGATGTCATCTGTGTCATTGGCCTCTGTTCAGAGACAACATTCAGGACCCAGGGAGAGCTGGCTGGCAACATGCCCGATCTACAAGTGAGCTGTCCTATCATTGACATCAAGTAAGCTGAAGATGTCATGTCTTCATCTTGTGAGAGTTCAATCCCCCTTTCAGGATGGATCAGGCTCTCTGTCGCTGGAGAGAGGCTGTGCAGATAAGTGCAGCGGGTCATACTCAGAATGTCTAGAAAATAACCCTTAGGATACAGGCGTGCTTAACAAGGGCTGATATACTGTATTGGTGATCAGGAAGCAACTTATTGCCTGAGCTTATTTATGCACGTATCCTGGAACGCTTGATTTTAAAGGCACAAACTGAGAGGTGAGGTGAACATTTCATTGCCTGTTATTTCCGTGTGTCCAGTTCTGATATTACGGCTCTATAGTGCTTCTGGTGGATATCACTTTTAGCTGCAGCAGAGCTAAAGCTTTAACATCAGACGCCGCAAGAGCGACTCCATGCTGGAAAGGTTACCAAAATTATAGGAACGAGGAATAAGAGAAAATTTGAGGGGAAAAAAAAACCCCACTCTCATGAATGAAAGCATGATGGTTAGCATTACTGATATAGAAGCATATTGAATATATTCTTTTTCTGTGAAGATGTTTTTTTTGTTATTGTTGGTCAATGGACAGTCAGTGACTAATAGCGCAGTGTCACATGAGGCAAACATATTTCATGATATTCAATATATTATAATATGACCATTGACAGTCCATTAGCTTTTAAGAATGACCTGTTCCTTCCCTCCTCTTTCTCTTTCTTTCGTTTGCCCTCCAGCTACTTGACTTGTTCTACTTGACTCCTGAACCATTTTAATATCAGGCTGCCATGGGTTTCCTTCCTGTAAGCTGCACATTCTCCCTCTGCTCTCCCAGAACAAGAGATAAAAGTGTTGGTACACCCCAGTGTATATTAATAGAGTCAGTGACCTTGTTAATGGCCCTTTTAAACACCATGGAGATTGTGCGGAGAGCATTTGAGAAAATATTTTGGATAAATCTGATGCAAAGTGCAGCTGTGTCCTGCTGGAATTGCCTCCAATTGTGAGGCAATACTGAAGCTTTGACTCTATTGTGAGCCACATTTTCAAATTATTTTCATCAGCTCGCAATGTTATTAAAAAAAAAAAAAAAAAATCCAAGAAATCAATGTAATCCTGCATGTCAGCTCCGTTTTGTTTAGTGCTAAGCGCAACAGCTAGTTAACAGTTCATATTAATCACTTTTGAAATGGCATCAATAAAGCAGCCCAACGGAAAAATGGCAATTAAACATTTATTGGCCCCAACGTGATCAGTGTTGTCAGAGGTCATGTGCACACATCAATGACACAGACGCACGTGCGCGCGCGCGCGCACACACACACACACACACACACACACACATGCTTTGCCCATGTTAAATCTTGCTCAACTTTTTCTGCATGATAAGCAGCCTCTATAAAGGATGCGGCCGGCCTGGATGCCGCTCTCGTGCTCTGTCTCTCTGTCACCGGCACTTCATTGCTTTACTCACAGAGGAGTCCACAATGCTATATATTAATTAAGAGATTCAGAAACAATAACGGTGACAATAAAGACGGTCCTCCCTCTTTGTCCTCCACATTCTGCCGTCAAGCGACATTAGGAGACATGTGAGAGGAGATAGGGGGAAGGGGAGGGAATGGAGGCGAGATAGAGCTCCTTCTCTCCAGAATGTAATCTCCCTGATGTTACATGGTGCAGCCTAAACTGATAAATTGCAGATTAAATGGCGGCCACACTCCACTTCACCCTGCAGCCTACACCACCCCCTTAGTTCCTCACATTTTTTGCTATTCACTGCCTTCTTGGCCTGTCAATTCTGCCTAATCGTGAGCGGCACTAAAACACCAGGTCTTGACAGAGCCAGATCAAGAATGATGAACATCTCTCAATGGCAAAAGACTTGTGCTCCTAACTCTACTAGAAGGCTCGCATCACTTATGCAGAAATCAGCAGCAGGCCAGCATCCAGGAATTATGCCTGCTGACAGGAGATGCATGAGGTACGCATTGTGCAGCTCGGGCAGCCTTGACAAGTTATAGTTAACTGCAGCAATAGCGACCCCGAACACAAAGGATACAGCAGCTTATTAATGGTGGAGCATCCATGTCAATAATCCGTGCTTTTGGGTTGTGTCCAGAGTCATGCATCTTGCCACTACAAGTGGCACACACACACACACACACAAACACATGCACACAGACAAGCACACAAACACACACACACACACACACACACACACACACACACACTGACTGACTGAACATAAACTGAAGATAAAATGCACCTATGACAGGAAACATTTAAAACATTTACTTTAACTTGACAGATTGATAGCTGCATGCGTGATTGATATAG
>CAAKHG010004212.1:2192-19910 GCA_901007715.1 Dactylopterus volitans
ATCTGCTGCACCGTCAGGTAAAGAGCTAAGTCTCAATTCAGCTGCCCTCACTGATAAATCCATATTGCTCCATGCGAGTTTCAGAGGTCAGAGATTGACTACACCAGTTTGCTATCACTTTGAGAGTTAGCCTTCTGTGAATTATGGTCTTTTCTAATCTTCCTGCATGACTTCTCACCTACAGATGCTGAAAGTTGAAGCACCAAAACTGACTCCAGCCACTCCCTCCCTCCCTCCACAGCTCACCTATCAGTTTGATGTATTGCAATCCAGCCACGAGCTCCTCCAGCACTTCAAGCTCTTCTGCGATTGGGCATACAGAGCATTCATCAGCCTTAAACCCAAAATTTCAGCAATACAATGATAGACCATAAACTGAATGACTGCAGAGCCAGTGAGAATGCATGGAGTCCCACCTCAGACAAAAGGGGAATCAGGACCATGTCAGTATGCACTGTAGTCAATTGCATCCTAAGAGGCCCAAATAACAACATGACATGTGTGTTGAAGCATGTGTCTTTCCATCACAGCCAAAGAGGATACGCTATACTGCAACTAGATACAACCATTAAGATTTCAGCAAAATGCCAGTTTCACTACGATGATGATTATTTCCTTAACTCTTTCTGAAAGGCCTTGTTCATGACCATGTTATTTATGTATTTATTTATTTATTGACTGTTAGTAATTTATTTAATTTTATTTATTTGAAGTTGTAATGTATCACTCTCTTCTTTATTCTTTCATTAACGTGAACTTATTTGCCCACGTCTTTGTAATCTTTCTTTTTGTCATGTGTATCACTGATCCTCAAGGAAAACACAGTAGCACTTCCTAAACTTATAGCTCTGATAATGATTTTTCTTTAAACTAACATACTAGGTATTTATGTTCTTCAGCCAATGCTTCTTCCAGTAGATGTAGCATACATTTGGGACAGCCGAGGTTTTCACTATTTTTCACCTAACAGTGCCCTTAAAATAAATATTACTATTGTGCCACATATTAATATATCAATTTATGGCCTATGACATCAAATTCATTTATCTGTAAATGTCAAGATGCTGGCCAAAGACAAGTGAATACTTTTTTTTTTTTTATTGTACCAGAGGCAGAGTTTCTATTTTAAATGCCTATTTCTTGTCTGCATGAGAAGGCATATCTAATGTTGTGGTAAAGTTGTTTGAATGTGCCCTGTTGCCGAGCACTGATGGACCTGATTAGATTCTTTGCACAAACTTGTTAGGATTAGCCTCTTGGATGAGTGAGATGGCTGATTTTTCATCTTTGCTTTGGGGTAAAAATTGTTTTTTTGTTTTTTTAGGTTAAACACCCAAAGCCTTAAAATACTATGTATTGTGACACTATGTACTGTACAGGTGTACATAAATGTACATGAATGTAAATTGTTGTATTCAGTGCTCTGTGTATTATGTTGTTTTCTACAATATAATGTTGATTACTTTACCAATTTCATCACTAATTTTTGTTCATTCCTATTCTAGAATTTGTTACAGTATTGACTATTTATTTAAATAACTTGGTGGAACTATTTATTTTGTGCTGCACAGGAGCAAGTCTCCTATCTTTTTATACTTTTATACAATTTTTATTCTTATTTACTATTATTATACCATAATGTTTAAATTATTGATGCAACATCAAGATGCCTCTTCCACACACTGATTGGCCTCAATGTGAAATACGTGCCTTGGTGAAATAAATACTGCAGAATGTGCACAATGGATTTCGGTACATCATTGATATGACCCAACTAAACTGCAATGAAAACTTTGACGAACCCAAACTGCGACAGACACGCGCGTTTAAGCTACTACACTTCCCAGGTGTCTGTTCGCCAAAGTCAAAATAGGAACGAAAAATACCCCAAAATGGCTACCACTTCGTTTTATTAAATTCGAAGACCCGCAGTTTAAATAAGATGATTAATAATCGTAATTAACTCAATTATAGAAGGGGAAAAAAAAGGTTCCATGAGAGATTTTAAAACGTCAATATGTCTGATGAAGCTCCTGGCCAATGGCAGTAGCTCATCAATGGCGGCAAACAGCCAATCGCTGTCGCTGTTCTTAGGAGGCGGCATCGGGTGGAGAGCTGCTGTTAGTCTGTGCTGTGTTTATTGTTAAGGTTGTGTGGATTAGCACTGCGGTACCCATTTCCTTTTTATAATATCAACAATATCGCTTTAAAATGAGCTTAGGATGCGCGGTGAGTGCTGCTTTAGCCTGTGTTCATGCAAAATCTTCTCGAACAATTTAAAGAAGCTATTCCGCATTGACGACTGCTAGATTAGCTATAAATGCAGGCCGGTAACTGTTTTTGCTGATACTGTAAATACAGGATTTGGCTGTGTCTGTGTGTTTTGCACAGCCGACTGTTTACATTGCGATATTCTTATAAGGTACCTTTGAGTGTAGCTCAGCGGCAGCCCCTGTGTGTGTGGGTGTGTGTGTGTGTGTCTGTGTGTGTGTGTGTGTGTTGCTAGCAGGCACCGCACTGCGGGGACGGACAGACAAGGAATGACGGCCGGCGGAAAGACAGCAGGGAGTGGAGGACTAGCTTCATAGACAGGAAGGAGGGAGGGAGGTGGGTTTTAAAGGGGACATTCTTACCGAGAGTTACCAAGTTATAACATATTTATTTCCATTTGAGTTCATGTCAGACTTTGCCTTAGGAGTCTACTTGAGATGGCTTTCCAGTGTCTGTCAGGGAATGAATTCAGAGGAGACACCGGAGTAATCCACGACTGTATCCAAGGAATCCCCTCATCTGTTACCAGCTCCCTCTGGTAATGGCTAACTCGGTGGCCACTTTAGTGGTCCAAGCAGAACTCTTACCACCTCAGTCCGCTGCCTCCCTCTCCCCTTTCCCATCCCTTCTTGGCTCAGGAGAGGATGGCGAGGATGATAGGGAGAGGGGGGACCTGGTGGAGGGAGACAAAGGTGACGTGGAGGGAGGAGAAGAGGTGGTTCTGGACATGGTGACATCATCGGTGTCAGCACCAGCCCCGCAGCCCGAGCAGTCAGACCATCCCTTCCAGTGTCTGGACTGTGGCAAGAGCTTCAGGTGGTCATCCAGGCTCACCCATCACCAGAGAAGTCACAACAATGAGAGACCCTACCGGTGCAACCTCTGTCCCAAAGCCTTCAAGGGCTCCTCTGCTTTGCTCTATCATCAACGGTATACAAACACTTGATAAACTTCTCTCTTTTTTTTTTTTAGCATTTCTGAAATCAAATGTTATCACACTGTGCATAGGACCTCCAGTACCAATAATTGTGATACATATATGAGTAAAGAAAAGTTGCACTAAAGACATGAGGTCCAATGTACATAATAAATATAACAATATGTAAACGTTGCATTGTGTAATACTGTGGAATTTTTAATACTGTATTTTACAAAAGGAGATGGCACATCACTGGAAGGATTTTCAAACCCAGTGCATCAATGATTCTGTCCATCTAGAGGACAAAATTCAACACCCCTTCGTGCATCTGCTGGCCTAGAGACTGCACAGAAACATAGAACCTGAAATTTATTTGTCAGAAAGCTTGAAAATTAAGTGAATAAAAAAAAGGAGTAACATGTGTGAATAGTTGTAAAATGTATCTTCAAAATCCACGGAACAGAATATCAGCTGCAAAGAAACCTCTGCCTAATTTATCATCTGCTCCGTCTGTCTGAATTGATGTTTAAAGCTATCTAAGAATACCAGATCACGATTGCTATTCATCCATGTCAAGAAAATGAATGAATGTACAATGCAATGTATTGCTGTATTGATCCTGTCTCACACACGTTGCTCTTCTTTTGCAGGTCTCACTCAGGAGAGAAGCCTTACAAATGTCAGGACTGTGGCAAAGCCTTCAAACGCTCGTCTCTGCTCCAGGTGGGATTTTAGACCACGTTATTTTTTATAAACAAGGCGTTTTGGGGCAAAGAAAATTCTTCGAATATAAAGAGTTTCACATTTCTGTACAATGGTATTTCTTTCCATCCTTAGGTTCATCAGAGTGTCCACACTGGAGTGAGGACCTTCTTGTGCCCCTATTGCCCCCTGACCTTTAAATGGAGTTCTCATTACCAGTATCACCTGCGCCAACACACTGGAGAGTGCCCATACCCTTGTGACACTTGTCCCAAGGCCTTCAAGAACTCAAGTAGTTTGCGGCGACACAAGAATGTGCATCTTGGTCTTAAGCCGTACACCTGCTCAGTGTGTAACAAATCCTTCACACAATCTACCAACCTCAGGCAGCACATGAGGATACATACAGGCGAGAGGCCGTATGTCTGCAGTGAATGTGGACGCAGCTTCACACACTCATCCAACCTGGCTCTGCACAAGAACTCTCACTCCAACCTCAACACGGGAGGGAAGGAGGGAAAGAGGGGAGAGGATGCAAGGAAGGGAAATGAGGTAGTGGAGGTGGTGGTGGGGACAGAGGAAGTAACATCATCCATGCTGACAGACATGGTAGGATTTGTAAGTCAGGAAGGGACCGATGGAGTCGGGATGGGAATGGAGGAAGTCTTCCTGTCATCCACCTCATCTGGCCAGAATCCAAACCTTCTCCCCCAGCTCACCCTCACTCCCTCTGGGGAGCATGCCTGTGCATCCAGGGCCATCGGGACCGAGGTTCACCTGAGCACAGACACTGGGGCCAGTGTGTTGCTGTACAGCTGTGGCAGTTGTGACCACACCTTTGGCACCCGAACAGACCTAGAGGAGCACCAGTCCATTCACATGGCTCCAGAGGAACACGGGGCGGGAGGGGAAGCGGGCCCTGGGGCAGGGGTGGAGGTTGGCGATGGACTGGTGGGAGCCAGCCACCTGTTGGCTGATTTTGAGGAGGTAGTAGAGACGACCACAGTGGCAGACAGTGGACACAATACGGAGGTGCTGCTCGGACTGGCGGAGGGCTCAGATGGAAACAATGCAGTGAGTGATAGCGCATAGAAATAGATGACAATATTTCATCAAAATATGTGGGAGTTACATGTACTCGTGTCATATACTGTAGATATAGTGTTTAAAAACACGTGGGACTGAGATCTGTTGATATGTGTCCTTGATATGTGTGACTTCCTTTGGTTTTTTTTTCAGAATGTGGGCACCACCCAGGCCCAGTTTGACCTGCTGCAGAGCTTCACCAAGGTGACTCAGAGCTCTGAAACTGCTCAACCAGAGACCAGAGGCACATGGGCTGGACTGTCATGTGGCGATTGCAATAAGTCTTTCAAGACTAGTGGCGGCCTCAATAGACATGTGTCGCTGGTGAGAATTACTGTTGTGATTGCATTACTTAAGCTACATTGACACAGATTGCAGTGCCGCTCTGGTTATTGAGAACTAACAATGACATTTTGCCGTTTCACTGATCTATCGTCTGTCTCCTGTTTTTATCTTTTGTATGTCCAGATGCACTCTCTCTCGTCCCAGTCACGTTCCCAGTTCAGCTGCTCGGCCTGCGACCGCTCCTTCCCCCTCCTGTCCTCACTTCTTACCCACCAACATTCCCACACCCCTGAACAACGTCTCTTGGCTGAGGCTGAGGCCGAGATTGTGTGCCCTCCTTCCCTGTCCTTGTCCTTGCCACTTCCCACCTCTCCTAGTCAGGCTGACAAGCAGCAGGAAGGACAAAGGGAGATTCATGTTGACATCATTGCTGTCAGCGAGGAGCAAGAGGAACATCCAGCTAAATCCTCGAAAAATCCCAAAAAGACAGGAGCTATCAAGAACACGACTGCCGGAGGTAAGAGATTTGTGTTTAAAATTTGACCCAACAGGAGGACATTTGCTCGGATTGGTGCAGTGTACATTTTAGCTGCACTCGAAATTCCTATAATATGCAACTACTCATACTTTTTGCCTCTCACACTTTCATACAGAGAGGCCATACCGCTGCTCAGAGTGTGGAAAAGCCTTCAAAGGTTCATCAGGGCTAAAGTACCACATGAGGGATCACACAGGGGAGAGGCCCTACCGCTGCACCGAGTGTGGAAAGAGCTTCAAGAGGTCCTCATTGCTCTCTATCCACCAGAGGGTAAGGCCCACTCATCTGTCAGAAGTGATTTACAAAAGTTTAGTTACCAAATGAGGGACCCGCCCACTGAATGTCATGATTTATGTCACTGCAGAGCTAAACATTCCTATAGTTTACTGGGTTTGTGACTCTTTCCTTGCAGACTAATAAACAATCTCACAAATACCTTAGGGGAATTTTATTTTATTTGGTACAAACCTCCAATTGGACTTGAGAGTTAACAGATTAGAATTTGGCGGTCAAGGTGCTTGTAACCGCACAATCACAGAACACTTAACTCAAAAATTCATGCATCTTGACAAAATTTAACACGATTGTCCAGTAGGATAGAACAAAGCAATGAAAGTTGATATTAGAAAGGTTAAAGGCCATCATAATGTGCTCTGCAAAACATTTTTATGGACATTAATTATGGAGACATTACAATCCTGAAGCAGTAATTATGTTGGCCAAGAATGTTTTTGTTTTTTACCAGTGGTAGTAATCCATTTGTCATGTTCTGGTAAAGGAATGTGGCATATTTAGTTTGGGGCATCTTTTGCATGGGTTTTGTCATGTGGAGGATTATTTGTCATGAACAGACGTTTGCGCTTTCAGGCTGCTTCTAGCTCTATCTTTAGGTAGAATAAAGGCCAAACCCATTTAACTGAGCTACATAGCATTCTGTGTGAGTCACGCGTAACAAAAACAATCATATCCAAATTCATACATGTATTAGCTACCGTTTTTTGTGTGAAGACGTTATCTAAAAATAAAAACAGAACTCATAAAAAAAGTGCACGTTAATTCAAAGTTATATTTTACCCTTTACCCAGGTGCACACGGGTGTGCGTGCATTCCAGTGCCCCCACTGCCCTCTCACCTTCAAGTGGAGCTCTCATTACCAGTACCACTTGAGGCAACACACGGGCGAGAGGCCATATGTGTGTAAGGAGTGTGGCAAGTCCTTCAAAAACACCAGCTGCCTGCGTCGACACAGTCAAATGCACTCGGGACTGCGGCCTCATACCTGCTCTGTCTGCTCCAAATCCTTCTCCCAGACGTCAAACCTCAAACAGGTCAGGGTTTGAACTTACTCACCGCACATTCTTATCACATTTTAAGATGTTTTTTTTTATCTTATACCGCTTCCGTTTCTCTGTCTTTATGCATTTTCCCTTTTTTAGCATGAACGCACCCATTCTGGCGAAAGACCATTTCAGTGCACACGCTGCAATAAAAGCTTTACACACTCCTCCAACCTCCAGCTTCACCTTCGTACACACTCCTCGCGCAAGGACTTCAAATGCCCCTACTGCTCTAAAGAATTCGTCATGCACTCCTACTTGCAGAGGCACATACGGACGCACGGCAGTGGCCTTCCCCTGCCCTGCCCTGGTGGTGGTGGTAAAGACGGCGTGGCTGTGAAAGCCAGCGTTGGAGGAGTAACAACCACCACAACTCTGCTTAACCCCATCACCCTTGAAGCCTCAGGGAACAATGGCAGCCTGATTGTGTCCCAACCAGCGTTAAATATTCCCCCCAACACCTCTCAGAACTATTTTATGATTCAGACAGCCAGCGGCCTGCAGCTCATTCCTCTGTCGTCCCCCCCTTCTGTCCCTCCACCGCCCCCTCCACCACCGCCGCCCCCTCCGTCCCAGCCCCAAAACTTCTTCCTCCTGCAGTGTCCCTCAGCCAATGGCAGCCAGTCAAGCTTGATTCTTGTCCCTACAGCAAACAACCCTCCACCAGCGCCGGAGCCTCAGACTCTCCCTGTGCTTCAGACTCTCCAAGCACTCCAGCCCGTCCTAAGCCAAACACAGACTCAGATCGCCCAGTTTCAAGCTGTATCACAGCAACAACAGCAGGCCCGGATCATAATAACCAACAATAATAACAATGCAAACACTCCTGTTGCCATGTCAACACACACCCTCTCAGCTAACTCTTTACTGACCAAGCCCATATTGGGGAAAAGCACACGGACAGCAAGGGGCAGACGAGGACGCAAACCAAAGTCTGCTCTTCAGAAATCTCTTGCAGCTCCTGTCAGTCAGACTGCAGACGGCGCTGTATCAATCACAAACTACAATGTGACCAGTGTCACACAGCCCATTGCTGCTGCTCACACCAACACAGAATCTTTACCATCATCTGTTTCCCTAACATCCCACTGTCCCCTGTCAGGAGCCTGCTTGACTGTTCCAAATCTTTCATCTTCCACCACTGTAGCAGCCACTGTGGACGGTGCGGGATCTCCGTCTGCCATTAGCATGGTTACGCCGGCCACCACAGTAGCCACAGCATCCGTTTCATCAGTCGTCCCAGCTACTCTTGATGAGAAACCCCAGACCACTCTGGAGGAAATAAGGACAGGGGATACCATGACAGCAAAGCAGTTTGTGTTGTGTTTTGATAATGAAGGACAGGCAAAGGAGGGGATAAATATTGGAGAGGGTGGGGAGTCTTATGTGTTACAGTTCGAAGGGGATGCCTCTGGAGAGGCGGCGGATGGAGGAATGGGTGGGGAGGGAAAGTCACTTGTGCTGCAGTTCAAAACTGATGCGCAAAGAGAGGGAGTAAAGGGGGGAGATAAAGGCGGGATGATGTCACTTTTGCAGGAGTGGGGTAGAGAAAATCCAGGTCAGAGACAAACGGGGGAGGAGGGCAGCCAGGGTGAGTCTTATGTTCTTCACTTTCACACTGAAGCACAGGATGGCGATCCATCCCATGCTGCCTTCAGCCAGGGACAAGACAGCCGCATGCAGCTTTCCTGCACACCCACCCAAGGTCTGATGCCCCTTGATGGACAGGAAGTGGTGTTTGAAGTTGGTGCTGAGACCAAGATGGAGCAGGAAACTGATGAGGGTATGCAGATGATCGCCCTTATCGAAGATGAAGGGGGAGTGATGGGAGAGGAAGGGGCAGGCTGCGGCGGTGCAAGTGGAAGGGTGTCCGAGGGCGGAGGAGCCATGGACAGTATCTTTCAACTAGAAGGAGGGGATGAAATTGTCATAATTGAGGTCAGCACGAGTAACTTAATTGAGGGGAGAATAGAGAGAGGAGTCGAAGCGGAGATCTCACAGAGCGCTGATGAGAAATATGACAGCGGGACAGAAGAGGCAAAGACCGCTAAAGAACACAGTCCTCCAGACAGTACAGAGGTACAGACTTCAGCTGGAGACACATTAAGAAATGGACCTATACCTAAGAGATGCACTTCTCTTAACTAACTGAAGTGTGTGCGTGTGTGTGCGCGTGCGTGCGTGTGTGTGTTAGAGAATAAGAAACAGTATGAATGCCTGACTATGTGGGCCCAGTGTGTTAGCACTTTAGTCAGTTTGAGGTCTGCTGGAACCGGGCGAGAACATGCAGTTAGATGAGTACTGTATTGTAATGCCATGCTGCCACGTACTAGAAATGTTATACATTTACAGGCTGTACATGGACCTCGGAATATTCCTAATATATTAGTTCGAATGACGCTGTCATTGGCAGTTTGTTTTGTTTTTTTGAGTATATTTGCTTGTGAATATATGTACATGGTCCACTTTCTTCTCAAGTTAATAAATTGTTGCTTGTTATTAATAAATATGTTAATACCTTTTATCATTGGCACTTATGTGGGTCTTCGTCAGTGGTGTGTTATCTTTTTTTTTTCCTTTTTCTATCAACTGCACTTCCAAAGGTTTGTTACGCCGTGAAGTCGTGTTTGCTATTCCCATAGCCTTTGCGCAGTGCGGATTATACGTACACACATGGCGTAGCGCGGTACGTTGCGAACGTGTCACGGCAGACTAAAGGGAGTACGCACGTATCCAGAATCGCTCCTTTACGAAGAAAATACCGTGGTTGCTCAGAGAAACGTGCCGAACCTCACCGGACTCAGCAAGCAAACATTTATAGTGTGAATTTATCCCCGACATCTTAATTTGAGCTGCGCGGTGCGGAAGGTAAGCAGAAGCGGGTCTAGACGGTCTCGCCTGGTCCGGAACGGACCGCAGCACCCCATGTAATACCCATATAAGGATGCGAGCGGGGTCTTTTCGCTCTCGACGTCCACGACAAATGTGCGATTGACAGCCCGCGTGGTGTGTATCACAGCGAACACCGGCGCTACAAATCCTCCATAACCGCCATCAGACATCCTCGTCGTTTGAGGCCGGCTGTCTGTAGGCGGACGGTGGACCGCGGCGCTAGAATGTAAACAACGAACGCCGGTGAGCGACAGGAGCACACCGACCCCTCTGCCAGACCACCAATGACCACAGAGGATCTGCCGCTCAGCTGTCAGCCATAACAGATCTCTGCGATAGCAGATGTTCCAAAATCAAAAGCAGTTGTGCCATAAAGTTCTTAACATATTTGTACGTTCGTTTTATAGGGCGTGAGAGCGTGGATGCTGGAGTTGGTGCTAAGCTGTGCGGCACGGTTTGGCACGCCCGGAGCCCAGACATGGTGAGGCTGGAGCTGGATCAGGTGGTGATGAGGAGGATGAAGGAGGGTGACGTTGAGGCGGTTAAAGCCCTCATCAAGGTGTGTGCATCGCGCTCAGATTCTCGGTTTTTTTGGTACATGCATCTTCTTACATTTGTGCAGATACCTTTTTTTTTTTTTAAATGATCAATTCCCTTGCAGGAGGGCTGTGAGGGCACAGAGAACCGTCTCATCCTCCACATCCTCACTCGTCCACTCTGCCTTTTCATCCTGGCTGTGTTTTCCTCGGTCTTGCGCTGCCTGGTGCACTCCTTTATCCTGGCCCTTGCCATTCCTGTCTTCCTGCTAATTATTTTCCTCAAAATCACCATGCCTCGGTCCACGGGAGTTCTGGGCAGCAGCCGCCCCTATTGGGACTATGTGGGTAGCAGCTTTAGAGGGACGCCGGATGAAATTCTGCAGAATCCCTACAGCAGAATCAGCGGCAAGACTCCCATCACAAAGAAGGTTGCTTTAAATTGTTCTTTTTTCGTTTTCTTTTTTTTTTTTTTTTTTTTTGTAGTTTCTCCACCCGGCAAGTTCGCCAAAAACAAACGTGACGGAATTTTGCAGCCACGGGTTGTAATTGCATTTCTCTCACTCAGTCACGGCGCAGAACGGGTCCCAGGGAAAAGGACAAAGAACCGTCAGCAGAGAAGATCACCCCAGACAGGGAGCAAGCGGCGGGGCAGGTCTGGGTGGCAGACTGCGATGGGGAGATCTTGGGCTGCGTCTTCCGGGAGAGCGAGCAGCGAGCGGGCGTCAGGAGAATCTGCAGACTGGTGACAGCCAGCTGGTACCGCAGGGAGGGCCTGGCCCGGCTTTTTGTCCAGAGTTTAGAGCAGAAGGAGAGGGAAACTGGCGCACACAGAGTTTATGCACATGTCCCCTACCCTTCCAAGCTGGGAGAGGCCTTCTTCAGGAAACTGGGTTATCAGCAACTTGGGGAAGGGACTAATGAAGAAGAAGAAGAGGAGGAGGGGGATGTGGAGAGCCCAGAGAGAGGCTTCCTAGGACACCCACTGACTAAGGTGTTCTACAAAGACTTGTGATTGCGTGTTAATGGACTGCAGGAGGAAAGACTCCGGGGAAAAGTTTAACCTCAAGTGAAAGAGATGCAGACGGTGGCTCTCTGCTGAGGGCGTCATTGTCACCATGCCAGGATATTTGTTTGTTATTAATTGAAAAAGGTATTATTTATGCAAGTATTTATTTACTCTATGTGTTGCTGTTTTGGTTATTAGTCAGTTTTGTTTACCCTTTCAGTATTTGCAAATTATCTCCATTTTTTTTCAGAAAGTACACAGATGTTCATTATTTAAACAGACGTGACATGGTGCCTCGGACTGGTTGATTGCTCATCATTTATAAGTTAGTAAATATTCATGTAAAATGTGTGTTTCCTAAATGTGTTTGTGTGGTTCTTCAAAAAAAAAAAAAATGCAGTGCAGTAAGTTGTGTGATTGCTCACGTAGAGTGTGTTTGTTTGAAAACCTATATATGTGTTTGTGGGTGCACACACTCTACATAGGATGTATATGTGGTTTATGTGAAGCTGCAGAAGCTGCTTTCATGTGCTCCACAACTGCTGCTGCTGCTCACCTTCATGTACAGTATGTGTGTACATGAGTCATCAAAAACAGCCTTTCCTCAGCTTTCTAATTTTCTATGGATTTGATACATTTCACTGGATGGTTGTGGTAATGAGAATACATCAACTGTATGTCTTGTATGCTTTTTTTAAAGATTGAATACAGAAACAAATGACTTTTTAACTATTGGACAATAAAAAAAGGCTCTTGTAGGGCATAACATGCTGTGGTAGCTCAAAGGCAAAATAACTGATTAGAACTAAAGATTAGTTCATTGTAATATTAAACAGCTTCCAGAGAACACAACACCAACTACCATTTATTATTACTTGTGTGTCAGGTACTGTTTTGAGAACTGATTGGTGTTGCAGGAGCCACACTATAGTTTTTGCGGAAGCACGTGTGGTTTGCAGGTGAATAGCAGCGTATGTGACTGTGTGAGGCCCTCAGTTTGAGGCTAACCTTAATATATGTAGCAACTCCTACACGCGCACGGCAAAGCTACGCCACTGCTAACCTCAGTGTAGCCATCAGCTCACCACCGATAAACACCACAAGACGCCTCTGCAGTGTTGACCTGTGTGGGAAGAAGGTATGGTGTGTCTCACCTGATGTGAAGACAAAGATGGTCTACACATGGCTGCACACCCCATCATGTAAGCCGTAGTTGAAAATCACATCCTTTAATTATCTCGGATGAAAAAGCTGAGACACCCAGTGAGACAGCGCTGCTGATACATGCACGAGTAAGTGTGTGGTCAGGTCATTTGCACCTTGTAAAAGCTGTATGGGGTTTTTTTTTTCTTGCAACACTTGTTGGTCATCATCAGGTAGTTTCTTCATGGCTGCAAAGAGCAGACACCTGTTAGCGGGGTCTCTACCCACACCATCGGTAGCTATTATTGTTGTCAGGAAACAGATGTGAGTTCACACACTGGAAAGAAAGTCTGTTTGTTACTGTGGTCATGTGCGTCTGCACGTTATGGCTGTGTGTGAGTGCGCGTGTGTGGGCGGGTGGGTTTCGGAAAGTATGACTTAGCATTTCCTACCCGGTTTCTGCCCCTGAGTACGGGTTTAAATGCACTGCCGGGTCTGGCCATACTGTACTACTACACCACACACACGCACGCACGCACGCACACATACAGTGCATGAGAGGGGTGGTAATGTTCATGTGTGTCTTGAGAGATGACCTTGGTCAACTGTGGTCAAACCCAGAGAGCTGGGTGGGAAGTGGTTACATATAGTTTGGCATTTGATCAGCCTATTGAAGTCAAAAAAGACACATGCACATGAGATCCAGTGTGCAGAGACATTGGGCTTAGCTTACCATCAAGAGTAATGCAATATGATGTGAGGTTGCTTAGGGCATGGAGACACACAGGAATACATACTTGAATCACTAAATGTTGGGCACCACACAATCATAGGATAAATTAGATAAATTAGTTCCAGATGATGTACAGCATATAGACTGTATTAATGCCATGCTCTTACAGACGCTTAGCACAAATGTGCGCGCGCACGCACACACATGATGAGCTCCAAAAAAAGCCACCCTGGGAAACGGTGAATTCCCCAAACCACAGAGTGCATGAGAGGGTGAGGGGAGTCATGGGAAAGCAGAATGCCTGCATGCAGTGCCACTGAGCGAGCAGACTGGGCCAGAACTAAAACAGAGCGAAGAGCAGACGAGATCAAAATAATACACATCCCGATTTGGAGAGGATAGATGACGGCATCTGATGGTTCAAAGGTTTATCCACAAACTGTGGCTGGTCAGCTGGTCAGCCAGTCTCGCAGACATGTCGACTGAGGGAGGCTGATTACAGTTCTGCTCCCAGTTTGACACAGTTTGGGAAAACCCAGATCAGAGGCCGAAGTAGGTGTCAGGGCCTCCGGGGTCGAGGAGGGCTCACAGCCCCCACCAAATGTCGGTGACTAGCTGGGGGAAAGAGTGGGTAGAAAAAGCGATCAATGGCGGTTCCTCCATGGATCAAGGTGAGGTGGTATTTGGATGATTTTACTTGATGGTCAAGGAAAACCAGAGTGGAAGGGCTGATGACTGGGTGAGAGTTTGGTGTTTGGAAAATTCCTGCCATTTGGCTCAGTTTATTGACGTATGCAAGCAACTACGAAGGTCATTTACGACACTTCCCCTGTGGTTGCTCAGCTTGCTTTGTAAAATCTGTGTCATCACCGATCTGCAATCTGTCCCCTCAATTAAAAATCCCTTACTGCCTTGCACAAAAAGTAGTTTCTTTTTAATTAGTATGTGAAATTGTTTTTGTAGCACACATGAAAGAGACATGCGAGCATTATGTGAGAGAGTAATTAATGTAAACCTTTAATTGTTCAGCAGCAAGACAATGCTCCTCACCCGCCTCTTTTCCATCACACGCCCAACAATTACTTTGAAAAATCAATCTGTCCAACCAGAGGCTGTTTCTTTTGAATGCAGGATGTTTATGTATAGGGGTATATGTTTTCAGTTCCCTTCTTCTGACCCCCCACACACACACTCACACACACACACACACACACAAACACACACACACTTTCACTCTTTCTCATTTACCTCCATTTTTTACTCCCCACGCTTCACGAGTGACAAACCAAAGCTCCTCTTTCGAAATGATCACAAAACTAGACAGGTGAGCACACATTTCTACATTCTATACGCTCTTCTGCTTGCCGGGCGTTGTGCCATTTGCGCATTCAAAATCTGACGAGAAAATGCATTAGTTTGTCATATATCGATTTTCATGAGTGAAGTGTTATTCATGTGAGATGATGTTCAGTGGAATTCCGCTGACAATACCACCTCTCAGTGTATCAAGTGAAGTTTCAGCGCTAATGTCTACTGAACAACCATTCTCGTTCCGAGAAAAGTTATGAAAGTGAGAGTCTGATGAAAAGTAGTGAATGTTAGCCGACAGTCCATTGCTCAAGTTTGGTTAACCACTGACTTTACATGATTAAAACGTGAATGAATGTGCAAACCGTTAGAATACTTGCAAGTTAGATTGGTTATTTACTTTTACTTGCCTATTCATTTTTTTTATTTTGGAAATGGGAACTAATCCTGATTTGTCAGGCATATCATTTAAAGTGTGCAGTGTAGTAATAACAGTAACACCCCAATGAAGATCTTGTTGGGTTTTTTTTTTTTATTATTATTGTTTAAAGCAACAATCATTTTTAGAATAGCATCATTGCTGGTAAAATACTGAATGGTGCATTCAAGGTACCTTTTTTTTAATTGGATAAAAATGATAAACTTCAGGTCAGCTGCACTGTGTCAACTGTACTGGGTGAATGTTTTACACACGTGACATGTCAGTGATAAAGAAATTTTTTTTAAAAATGGCACTTTTTCCCTCTTTCTCTCAGTGTGCTTTTGCCCAGAAAAAAGTTCATCTATCATTACAAGAACATGCGCTGGGCAAAAGGCAGGCATGAAACATACCTCTGCTTTGTTGTGAAGAGGCGAGTGGGGCCAGACTCCCTGTCATTTGACTTTGGCCATCTCCGCAATCGCAATGGCTGCCATGTGGAGGTGAGTTATATAAAACGCATGGAAGGCCTTTCAAGAGATGCAAAAAATTATATCTGAAACTATGAGGATAATTACATTTTTTATTTATTCGCTTTTTTAGAACATCCTCACCCTTCTTTCCTATATTTCTTCTCAATGGGCATTATTCCATTTCCCCTTTAGCTGCTCTTCCTGCGCTACCTGGGAGCCTTGTGCCCTGGACTGTGGGGTTATGGCGGTACTGGACAAAAGAAGCTCAGCTACTCCATCACTTGGTTCTGCTCCTGGTCTCCCTGTGTCAACTGCTCGATCACGCTGTCAAAGTTTCTCAGACAGACACCCAACCTTCGCCTGAGGATCTTTGTATCCCGCCTCTACTTCTGTGACATGGAGGACAGCCTTGAACGAGAGGGCCTGAGGATGCTGAAAAAAGCTGGGGTGCAGATCACAGTCATGACTTACAAAGGTCGGCAGTGCAAATGAGGCAGACATGAAAAGAAAGAGCAGAGTTGAAAATGATGCCAGAGTGAGGCAACATTTGGAAGTTAAGCTATTCAAATCTCATAATTGTTTTTGCATGTTCTCTTTAGACTACTTCTACTGCTGGCAGACCTTTGTAGCTCGGAGGCAGAGCAGCTTCAAGGCCTGGGATGAGCTACACCAGAACTCTGTTCGCCTGGCAAGGAAACTCACTCGCATTCTCCAGGTATGGAAGCACAAGACAAAGAGAAGTTTAAGGGCCTTACCACTAACGTTTGCATTGTACTGAGGTCTTCTTCTGTCTCTTTTTCAGCCCTGCGAGACAGAAGATTTAAGAGATGCCTTCAAGCTTCTTGGACTATGAAACAATCCTGGGATGTCAATTATTGTTAATATGAAAGTCTATAGGGTAAAAAAAAGTTATTTTTGTCCATCACTACAACTGCTGAATTTAGACTGAGAAAAAAAAGTTTACTGCTTACGGCAAGGCTTGTAAGGTTAGGCTGCTTGCTTCTTGTTGTTTTTGTGGGAATATGTTTGCATGAAATAAAATAATACAATGTTTAACTGTCTTGTCTTGATGGCAACTTACAGAGGACTTTAGCTTGCTAGTTACATTTACTCTGTCAAAAAATGTTTGTAGACTTGCAACTTGGAAGACGGTTTAAGCAGCAAAGTGGTGGCAATTGTTGCTGGGCAACAATTGGGGGCAAAATTGCAGAATAAAAGAACACTTACATTTTCATAAAATTGGCGACTTGGGCCAAAGTGAAGCACAGGGCGGCAGCTAAATTATTACAGGTTTAGGCCAAACGACAAAGCTGCGGTAGGTGCCAGCAGCCTCTCATTACATTCGATTACATTATCGTCTCGCAAATGCGCTCGTTTATCAAAATTGAAAAGCCACTAATCGCTTTTGCTCTGCTGCTGTACGCCGAGTGAAATGGGTGGAGTGCCCCTTTAAGCGCACCACTGACGCTGCCTGACTGGGGCGCGGGTTGCCAGTTTTCTGCGCAAATACGCGGTCTATTACGGCCGCGCCGCCGTTAACGCCGCACGGACGCGCCGCCCGCACCGTCACCGCCGCCGCCGCCACTGGCGCACAGAATAAAAGTCAAGATGGCGACAGAGGGTCAGTTCGACTATGAGTCGGTTCTGTGTGTCAAACCCGAGGTCAGCGTTTACCGAATCCCGCCGAGAGCATCCAACCGGGCCATCAGGTGAGGAGGGGCGGGCGGCCTGTGCACCGGCTCGCGGAGCATCATTAGCGAGGAGCCGCTGCCTCGCGACCTACCCACCCACCTTCCTTCCTGCACACCCACCTAGCTACCTAGCTTGCCCCTCAATAACGCAGCCTCACGCGGCGGCGGCGGCTGCGGTTTGTGTGCCGCTCGTACTCGCCGTGTGTCCACAAGGTCACGGGAAACACGTAACGAGAAGTGTGTGTTTTCTGTCCGGACATTTAACCGGTTTGGGGGGGGTTGTCCGTTAAACGCGGGCAGCGCGTGATTGGCAACATTCTCGCCACTGACTGTGTCCCCTCTTACAGCGGCGGGGGGGGGGGGGGGCCCCGCGGCGG